>AWOL01S0007130.1:0-11262 GCA_000715115.1 Nicotiana otophora
GTGGGAGTGGCAAACACCGCACGCACTGCCTCAACAGTGTCGGCAGTAAGGCATGGCTCATCAAACTGTCCAGCTAGTGCGACCTGTGTAGATGGTGCATATGGATTTAGGGCGGACTAGTTTGGGTCAAGTAACATACCAAAGGAGGGATCCCCAGCCGTCACCAGTCTGGTCATCTCCTTTCTGAACTTGTCAACCGATTTCTTGCTTGCCTGAGACTTCCTTATCTTCTTCACTTCTTTGGCTAACTCCTCAATAACTGTCTTGTGATGTACCATAGTGTCCCTGATCATCTTCTGGTTGTCCAGAATCTTCTTCAACTTCTCATTAAGATCATAGAAGAGTTGTGGTACCTTTATAGATGACTACGCTGCAACAATACTATATATGTCAGTCGGCTTTGAAGTAGTCATTTCCATCCAGTTGTTGAGACTCGCCAATGTATTGAAGACCTGTAGAGTGGATAATGGAGCTGTAAGCATGGGCACCGGCCTCGGAGCTGTAGCATGGGCTGCCCTAGGGCTTGGGGTAAGACTTGAGTGTTGTGGCAGAGGCATAGTAGTAGCACTAGAAGAGGGATCAATAGAGGTAGATGGAATGTTAGTTGTCTCGGTGATTACCACTCTCGGCTCGTCAAATTGGCCTGTGGTGGTAGAAGGCTGAGCTCTCTTCTTTGGGTTTGTCGCATCTATCAACAAATACAAGTCAAATGAATTCTTCGGCTTCACCTTGGTGTCATATGATCTTGGATCTAACTTTACATCAGTAAGGTACTCTGTGATAGTGCTGGGATAAGTGTAGGCCATGTTGGTATGTTGTGCTACCAACGAAATGTTGGCCGACATCACAGCACCCACATTAATTGGGTACATGGCCATGATAGATTCCACAAGAACATCACGAGGAAGAGGAAGATGAGTCTCAATCTGGCACGGATCCAGTCTGCTACAAACAAAGGTCTGCCATCCCATCACCTCAAAGCTCAATGTGTTCCGCTAAATAGGAACCCCAACAGTGATCCATGGTGGTGGTGGCCTTGGTGGTGCTAATATCTCTATTAGCCAAAGTCAAACTTCTTCTTTCATTGCACACTTCTATAGGTACTTAAACCCCAGGTAGGCATTTAGCGTGTACTGATCAAACCTCATCTTGAGGTTGCGTACTTTAGTCACCTTCATCCCTTTCTTGATGAGAGAAACATTTGCGTATAACTCTCGGACGAGGTACTCCTTGGCATCTTTAACTCTCTCAGTAAACCACATCCAGCCCTTTCTTACTCCGAACTTCCTCAACACTTTTGAGTTGTGTTTATCCAAATCTTTCAAGGATCATACTGTCCGCCACATATGGAAGTCAGTGAAGGCTGCCAAGCTAACACTAACCTCCCATATTTCCTTTTTCTTTAATCTCTCCACACTGTGGATGTACCATCTCCCCCACTAACATCATCAAGGATATCCTATACAATTTGTGCATTTGTGTCCGGGGCAGCTGTTGGATTAGAGGTCTGGCTAGCACTTATTGACCCCTCGGAAGTGCTGTGAGATGAGGAGGCCTCATCTATGAGCTGAAATCTGCCCTATGGCCTAGAATGTGTTGGTGTCTGCTCCTCCTGAATATAGGCTGAGGTTTCCTCTGAAGCTTCCCTAGACGGGACATAGGAACAAGACTCGGAGAGGTCTGCACCTCTCCGTCTACCTTTTGTGGCCTTCTTCCTAAAGGTTTTGGGCTGGCCAAGGGGATAGGTACCTCTACCTCTACCACTAGAAGTTTTGCCTTTTCCTTTTGTAGCTTCACCGCCACGATTCGATTGAACCATTGCCTGTATCAAATAAAAAAAAAGGTTAGTTGCAACTCATGATTCAACATATGCAAGACTTATGTAGGCAAGGGAGAACATTGTAGACACAGTGAAATTACGACAAAAAAACGTGCTGCTGGAACTGGGATCTGCAGTCCGCAGATTTTTGATGTGCGGCCGTAGACAGTAAGTGCGGACCGCACAATTACTAGTGCGGCCACACATTTATCAAAAAACATCAAAGGCCCAGAAGACCCTCTCTAACGATAGTGCAAAGGCAGTTTTGCGGCCGTAGAATACATCTGCGGTCCGCACATTTTTGAGTGTGACCCCTTTAAGATTTCTGCGGTCCGCATAATTAAAGTGAAGCCCCAGATGAACTTGCTTCACCAGGCTGCCCAAAACACCTAAACTGCGGAAGAAACAAATTCAAGTGCAGCCATAGAATTTAAAAATTATGCACATGCATTCTTTTTCTATTTAGATTTTGCAAGTACTTGTACAAATAGACATGGCAACATGGTATAAACACGAAATCGCATTAACCCAACCCATTATAGCCTGTATTATCAACTACCCAATTCAGAGCTACCACATATGGGCATATGGATGAACTTTGATAGCAGATGGCCTAAAAAGAAATTAAAATTTTGAAAATTAAACTAACACAAATAATTAACATGAAATGAACTATACCAGATAGAGTGAGTGCACTGGGTGTATAAGCACATGTGGGTGTGGGGGGGGGGGGACAGTGAAAATCTCTCAGGAAACTTGCAGTGTAATAGCGATTTTGAGGAAAGGGAAAAATGTAAAATAAATTCAATATTTCTATATATACTATGAATATTAGGAAGGAAAAGGGGTCAAGTGTGACCGCAGAGTTGCATGTGCGGTCCGCACTCTATCACATGGGTCAGCATTCTCTACTCTTAATGTGTGGTCTGCATATTTTTGGGTGCGGCCGCAGATTTTCTCTTGTGGTCGCAGATTAGCCCCGCACTAACATGATCAAACATCAAAGAGTTGACATTTTTACACTTTTGCAAGATCATAATTGTGCGGTCCGCATGTGAAATGGGAGACCACGAATGTCCTCCTGCTGTGACACATAGCATTGTGCGGTTCGCAGATCCTTGAACACTTGGCCATTTTTTAGTTCACCTTTGTTGTAAGTCACACTCAACCCTGTGGCACACTTCAAATCATGTGAGAACATAAATAACACCTAACTACAAATAAAAAGGAAAAGAACATGGGTTGCCTCCCAAGAAGCACCTAATTTAAAGTCGCAGCAAGAAGCAATGTCAAAGCTCCCTCAAGTGAAGTAAATGATCGACACCATGTGGCTATCTCCAACCTTGCCCAAGTAGTGCTTCACCCGGTGACCATTGACTCAGAATACTTCATCTTTCTTGTTCTTAAAGTCCAATGCACCAAAACGTGTCACACCAACAATTTCAAATGGACCACTCTAGTTGGATTTTTGCTTCCCAGGAAACATTCTCAACATTAAGTTAAAAAACAATACTAGATCTCCCACCTTACAATCTTTGTTCCAAATGTATTTGTCAGGAAGATATTTCATCTTTTCATTTTAAAAGGACGAATTCGCATATGCATGGTACCGAAACTCATCAATTCATTCAAATGTGCGCCTCTCAAGTTAGCAGCTACATCCCAATCAAGATTAAACTTCTTTAGAGCCCACATTGCCTTGTGCTCTAGTTCCACCGGAAGAGGACAAGCTTTGTCGAACACCACTTTAAACACAATGAATTTATTTCCAAGAAATGGAGCAAATCGATTGGGAACCGATATGGAGACATCCCGATAAGCGTTTTGTAATACGTCTGATAAGCCCATAACGCATCATCAAGCTTCTTTGACCAATCCGTCCGATTGTGGGTGAGAAGGAATCATGACCTTCTGAGTAATACCATACTTGCTAAGTAAAGTGTCAAAAGCTTTGTTGCAAAAGTGTGACCCCCCATTGCTTATGTTTGCACGTGAAGTACCAAATCTTGTGAAAATATTCTTCTTCAAGAAAGCCACTACACTTCTCGCCTAATTGTTGGGTAAAGCAACAGCCTCGACCCATTTAGAGACACAGTCCACCATGACCAAGATGTAGGTATTTCCAAAAGAGCTCACCAAAGGGCCCATGATGTGACTCCACCAGCCCGTTGACATTCATCACATCTTTTCACCAACTCACTAGCATCCTTGTAAAGAGCAGCCCAATAGAAACCACAACTAAGCACTTTGGCCGCCGTTCTTGATCCACCATGATTACAACCATATGGTGAAGAGTCAAAATCCCCAATAATATCACCTTGCTTGTCTTCCAGTACACACCTCCTAATTATCGCATCCGTACAAATCCGAAAAAGGTATGGTTCATCTTAATAATAGTATTGACAATCCATTTTGAGCTTCTTCCTTTGGCTTGACGAGAACTCATCCAAAATGCTTCCACACACAAGTCCGCTAACCATGGCACATCTTTCATTTAAATTGAAAAAAGTTGCTCTTCGGGGAAGGAGTCATTTATTTCAAGTCCATCATATGGCTTCCCCTCCTCCTACAAACGAGACAAGTGGTCCCCCACTTCGTTGTCACTACCTTTCCTATCTTGGACGCCAACATCAAATTCTTGCCACAAGAGTACCCATCTCGTCAACCGAGCTTTGGTGTCCTTTTTGCTAATAAGATAATGAAGCGCCGCATGGTCCGTGTGGATAATAACTTTGGTACCCATAAAGCACGGGCAAAGCTTCTCAATTTCAAATGCAATAACGATATAGTTGACTTGGGCACTATTCATGGTCTTACTAGCATAGTAGACGAAATGGAAAATATTTTTGATACGTTGCCCCAAATCAACCCTCACTGCTATGTCACTTGCATCACACATGAGTTCAAAAAGCATACACCAATTTGGAGCGGTGATGATGGGAGTAGTTGTAAACTTGAGCTTTAAATATTCAAAAGCTCTCACGCAATTATTATTGAAGTTGAACTTGACATCTTTCTCAAGGAGATTGCACAATGGGTTCACCAGTTTAGAGAAATTATTGATAAAGCGCCGGTAAAAACTCGCATGGCATAGGAAACTCCACACACCCTTCACCGAAGTTGGGGGTGGAAGATTAGAAATCACCTAAATCTTTCCCTTGTCAACTTCACTTACATTCCTTGAGATTTTATGGCAAAGGACAATACCTTCCTCAACCACGAGGAAGACAATCATGAGTACCAAGTTGGTTTTGGCACATCTAGCGAACACTTTGTCCAAATTTTCAAGACAATCATCAAAAGAATCCCCCACCACTGAGAAGTCATCCATGAAAAATTCAAGGTAGACCTCTTCCATGTCCGTGAAAATAGCGATCATACACCGTTAAAAATTCACCGGTGCATTGCACAAACCAAATTGCATCCGCATGAAAGAAGAAGTACCGCAGGGACATGTAAATGTTGTTTTCATTTGATATTCCAGAGCAATGAGAATTTGGTTTTAGCCCGAGTACCCATCAAGAAAGCAGTATAAAGCATGACTAGCCAATCTATCGAGTATTTGATCTAAGAAAGTAAGTGGAAAGTTATCATTCCTTGTTACTTTGTTGAGCTTACGATTATACATACACACCCTCCATCCGGTACCCGTTCTTGTAGCCATCAATTCATTTTTATCATTGGTGACCACCGTCATGGCCCTTTCTTTGGGACACATCGAGCCGAATAGGTCCATGAACTATTGGAGATAGGGTAGAAAACCCCGGCATCCAACCACTTGATAATCTCCTTCTTTACAACTTCTTGCATAGCCTCATTGAGTCTTCTTTGATGTACAATGGATGGTTTAGCTCCATCCTCTAACTTGATCTTATGCATGCAAAAGGTGAGGCTTATACCCCAAAGATCCGCCAAGGTCCATCCAATAGACTTCTTCCTCATTTGTAACACTGCCAATGTGGAATCTACCTGCATGTTAGTCAAACAGGAGTAAAGAATAACCGGTAAAGTAGAAGAAGGGCCAAGAAATTCATAACAACGGATTTGAGGCAATGGCTTCAACTCCAAGGTAGGTGGCTCTTCAATAGAAGGCTTTGTAGGAAGAGTCTACCTATTTTCAAGATCCAAAGATAATTTTCGGGTGCATAGTTGTACGGCACTATTCCTTTTAAAGAGTTCAGACATTCCATGAAACCACCCATCAAATCATCATCAAAGTTGAGCAAAGCGTCCTCCAACATATCACCAACATTGATAGTGTCACTTGTATCATAAACAATAACATCAGTCACCAAATCCATAAGAGAACACACCTCATTGCTATTTGGTTGCCGCATGGACATACACACATGGAATACCACGTTTTCATCAACAACCCGGAAAGAGAGTTCTCTAGCTTCAACAGCACAAAAAGCCTTACTTGTAGCAAGGAAAGGTCTTCTAAGAATAATTGAATGACAAAGTCCGCCAGAAGAATGAATTTATCAACCCGGACCAAAACATCTTCAATCACACCCAACGGCCTTTACATGCTACGATTGGCCATTTGCAATCTAATAGAAGTGGTTATTGGTTGTCCAATCCACAAAGTCTTGAAAAGTGAATAGGGCATCAAATTTGTAATTTTCCCAAGATCACAAAGAGCTTTACCAAACTCGGCACTTCCAATTGTACAAGGAATCGTGAAAGCACCGGGATCCTCCAACATAGGTGCCATTGAATGAACAATCGCTCTCACTTGATGAGTGACTTTGATAGTCCCAAAATTCATTGACCGCTTCTTTGTGACAAGAGCTTTCATAAACGTTACATAACTGGGCATTTGTTCCAAACCTTCTACCAATGACACATTGATTGAAAGGCTCTTCATCATTTGAATGACTTTCTTGAATTGATTCTCACCATTTTACTTGGCAAGTCTTTGATGGTATGGAGGTGGAGGATTAGGCAATAGTGCCCTTGACTTTTGCACTACTAGCTCCGATATGTCAATGATGTGTTCCTTAGACAGGTTCACCTCCTCCTGAGTCTCTTCCACACTATCATATATGTCAAGCCGAACTTCCTCATTTGGTTGAGCAACATTGTTCGGCATCTATTTTTCTTGCATTACATTATCAACATTAGCATCAGCAAGTCGCCTTCCACTTGAGGTGGGTGCATTCCTGCCTCTTCCACTTATTGTGATAACCGCCATAGCATTCCACATATGTTTACCACCCTTTGGGTTTACCACCGTGTCACTTGTTAGTGCACCCTTAGGACAAGAATTTAGAGCTTGAGAGATTTTCCCCATTGAACTTCTAGATTGTAGATTGATGTGTTGTGTGAGGAAAGTTGGGCATCCGAATGGGCATTCTTTTGGCGGGTTGCTCATTTGTTGATACATTGGGGGCCTTTGTAAACCCAACCCCTTGATTCTTACCCCAAACACGTTGGTTGTTGCCTACCCAATTTCCTTGGTTGTTCCCACTACCATTTCCTTGATTATGGTTGTTATGCCAATTCTCTTGATTGTTAGAACTCCAATTGCCATGATTGGTTTGCTGTCGATATTGTTGTTGGTTTGGGCCTTGTAAGTTGTTTCTTTGCCCTTGAAAATTGTTGACATATCGCACTTCCTCCATCACCTTGCATATAGTTCTCCACTCGGGTTTTCATTTGTGGACCGTTAGTCCCTATCTTGTTCACCATAACATTCACTCTCTCCATAGTATGAATGTTCTTAGGGTCTTGCACTTGATTTAGTTGAGCCTTTTCTAGTTGAGTCATGGTAGTGGTCAGTTCGTCAATGGCTTGCCCATGGTCTTGCAATTATATGTGGAGGTGGATCATATTCGGATCACCTTGTGGAAAATTGGCACGGGATTGCCAAGGCGATGACATCTTCGCCATTTCATCTAGAATGTCACATGCCTCCGTATAAGGCCTAGTCATAATGTTCCCAGTGGCTAGTTGATTCACTACACATTAATTGTTTGTGTTAATCCCACAATAAAAGGTTTGTTGCAACATGTTTTCCGTCATATCGTTGCTGGTACATTCATTAACTATTGTTCCATAGCACTCCCAAATTTCATATAGTGGTTCATTCAGCTCTTATTTAAATTCCAAGATCTCATCTAGAAGTGTAGCCATGTGCCAGGGAGAGAAAAACTTAGCAATGAACTTGGCCGCCAACTCATCCCAAGTGTGAATTGAATGGTTCAGCAAACGTTCCAACAAATCTAAATATTTCCACCGTAGAGAGAAGGGAACAAGGTGGGTTGCTCTGATGGTAAGCACCCTCCACTTCCAACCAAGAGGTTGTGAGTTCGAGTCACCCCAAGAGCAAGGTGGGGAGTTCTTGGAGGGAAGGATGCCGAGGGTCATTTGGAAACAGCCTCTCTACCCCAGGGTAGGGGTAAGGTCTGCGTACACACTACCCTCCCCAGACCCCACTAGTGGGATTATACTGGGTTGTTGTTGTTGTTGTTGTTGTAGAGAGAAGGGAAAAAGCATTAGCCTCAATGCATTCTCAGAAACATTAGTTTGCTTGCTCCCCCAACATGTATCTAGAAAGCCTTTCAAAAGTTTGTAAGCATTTTGAGTATGAGCACCGGTAACGAAACCCCATTGCTCAAGCAAAGTGAGCATCACATTGGTGGTTTGAAAGTTGCCCGACCTAATACGGGGAGGGACTATTGCACTAGCATAACCTTCGTTGGGCAATATATGGTGTGCAGATGCTTGTGGTGGATATGGTGGAGGCGGGGGGTGGAACGAGCATGTTGTCTTGTGGTCCCTGACATCTTTGTTGTGGCACTTGACATACCTCATCGAGTTGTTCCTCCTCACCATCCAAGTCCCCCAAAGTCATATTTCCGAGCTCATTGTTTCCCATTATTGTACGTAAGATTTCTTAAACATATTCGTAACATGGAAGGGAAAGAAGATATGACAAAAACACACTCAAATATATATCGAACATCATTTAAGCTCCCCGGCAACGACACCAAAATTTGATCCACTTCCAATCCACACTCAACAATGAGTGGAAGAGATCATTGGAAGAATAGTACCTAACTACGAGTCGGGGTCAATTTTCTCAGGGAGCTAAAAATGGGTGTTGGCGTATACTTGGTGCGTGAAGGCGAAACAACTTAAATACACTTCCAATCCAGCTGGTTTTTCTAATTTCTTTTATAAAATACACTATCAATGATCAACTAGAGAAAAACATTAAACATTGACTAATTGTTTTTGGTTGTTTTCTGATAGGCAAAATGGCCTAGGGATGTAACCTTTGCCTAGGTGTTCACCTAATGGGTTTATTATGTTAACGCTTGTTTTAGTAATTGGGGTGTATTATAGCTCTCAGCAGTAGAGTGATTTTGCTCAATTTGGATTTTTCAAGCCCAAATGAGTATCAAGCTAAATAGTTGATATGAGCTCATGTCGGGTTTTCCCTATCTCTAGTTCAAACCCTTTATTTAGGCTATTCAAATACATAACTAGCCCAATTTCTTGTTAGCCAAGATTTCCTGGACTAGGTTCATCTTTCTCAAGTAAAGCCCAAGTCAAAAAGGCATGAATCAATGTTTGCAACCATTAATTCTAAAATTAAACTATGAACAAGGCTAAATAACAAACACCCAATCATAAACAAGCATTAAATTAGATACTCGTAAGGTTTACACACCAGGGTTCGGTCACAAACCTAGTAAGTATCTAGCTTCTCATAGTAGAAAATGAAGATAACAAAGAAGAAACACTAATTAAATCCATAACATAAAATTAAAATGTTAAACTATGATGTTTTGTCCCAAAATGATCAAGAATTACCGAAAATGGTAAACTACAACTGCTACAGCTAAGAAAACTTCAAAACTTGACCTAAAAAAGTGATTTCCGTCTATTTATAAAAAACTTGACCTTGTGAGCTGAACACTTCTTTTTGAGTTAGATTTCTTCATTAGAGTCAAAATCTCCAATATTTCTACAATTGCACACTTTCACTAGTTTTGATAACATAAATCAACATTTTTGGACTAAAAGTAAAGCATGAAGGTACTAATGTGGTCAAAATACACACTTATCAATATCCCACAAGCAGCAAGACCATAACCAAGGCGTAATCAACCATTCAACACCAAGGGCCATCTTGCTCAAATTCCGCCACAGGGCCCAAATAGAACCACATCAAGCATGTAAATAGTCAACAGTCTCACAAATCATTGTAGCATAGGAGAGTAATACATGGAAAATATCATAAAAAGAATAAGGTCAACTCTAACATATGATACTCCCTCAATAGTAACTGTGCTGAGTGAACAAAGCCAGCCCGATGTAGAACACACGTTCTCAATAGACCTACCAATGGCCTCAAAATCAATTCTGATACGCACGAAATAGGTTGAGAACCTCCGAAAAGTCCAAATTAACCGATCCATAACACATTCACTCAGCTGTCAACCTCTCAACATACCATCACTGTCTACAACCAATGAACAATATCACTTTGAGAACCCTCATAGTCTTTAAATCCCTAGAATACATGAATATTCATGTTTGATATCAACTCCACCACTCAAATAAACGATACATCCCTCATATACAATCACCTCACAATATATATTTCCATAATTCTTTCGTGCCACATAGAAAAATCTGAATATCCATAGTCAACCAATAACTAGGTGATTACCGTAATACCAGTCAAGCATCTGCAAGTCAAACACAATGTGTCTTCTGAAATATGCACCATTATCAGGTGATACATACAGTGCCAATATCCTTATAAATGTCTGAAACCGTCAATGTTGTCTAGAACTCCTGACCTTCAATTCAAAGCTAAACCACAACCTCGTACATGCAAACCTTAATCCCACATGTCACACCATATCTATTAGGCCATCATAAGAAAAGTACGAGAACCTCATTATCATCTAGGAATTATAAGCCGGACACGAAACTGTGTGAATCCCTTCTCTATGCATACTACATCCACCATGAATAATAAGCCTGAATCATTCCGAGATTTATAATATGCCCACAAAGTATAGCACATCTTGCATCCAGTAATTTCCTCATTCGCGTTATCCTCAAAATCAACATCTTCAAGTCATAACCAATCCATAAGTATGCCTCAGACCAAAACTAACATAACACATGACCAAGCAATCTGATCATCGACAACAAACTTCCCCACTTGGCTCGAAGCCACAAAACTTAACACTTGATAACCCATAATACCCTTACTCTGTAACAGCCATAATATCTCATTATAATTCAACTAAGTCCTTCATACCCTCATCTAGCTCTAACAATAAAAATAGATCAAATCATCTGTTAAGAGCATATCCATCCTCGCGATAGCCGTGCGTATTCCCCAAGATATACAAACTCAAATTACAACACATAATCTACTGATAGGAAGGAACATATCCTCATAATATCATAAG
>AWOL01S0007133.1:0-22311 GCA_000715115.1 Nicotiana otophora
AAAAAAATTAGAGGGGGGTCAAACTTCTTGAATAAAAAGAATACAATTAAAAAAATAATTGGATAACTTTCATTTAAAACATGACTAGAAGTCATAACATTGTAATACACAACCCATACTTGGAACACATTCTCGAAGGATAATATAATATGATAAGAGCATTCGAAACACATATTGAATATATCTCTTTCAGCATAAAGCTTATTCGGAATAGTTAATTTATAATGAATAACTCAGGACTTACAAGAACATAATGGGATTCAATTCTAGGAGAGAAGTTTAGCCGGCATACATTGATGGAGCTCTCTAGTGATACTAAAACCTCCCACTACTGTTACAACTTCAATCTACATCAACATAATTCAATTGGACTAATATTAGTAAATATTTCCAGGTTTTTGATCATTTTGGCATTTTATCAAACACCTAGAGTGCATAACATTCAAATACCTCTAGTAATTGTGTTTCTTCATCTATCAATGCCTCCTTCCCACTAACAAGAGATACTACAACATCCTTTGTCCACTAACTACCTTATTAGCACCATTATAATCATCAATAAACTTAGATCCACCAAATTTTACTAATTAACTTATCACAAAATCTCTACAACACCCAATAATCTAGGTTAAGCACTTATGGCTTCCAATCACCATCCCATAAGTGCTAGCACTTATTTCTTGCTCATATATTCACTAACAATCCATGCATGTAAGTTTAAGGGTGAAAGATTACCTGTTGCAGACCAAATCTTGAAAGTCAATTTTTGGGGTATTGTTGAGATTTTGAAGAAATCCTATGGAATCCAATCAAGACCTTGTTGTAACTAGTGATTGAGAAGTGAAATCATCATAAAAACACACTTAAAAACTCACCTTAAGTGTGTATTAGAAGCCTTGGTCCGATGGGTGATGGAGAGAAAAGCCCTAGTCTTGAAATCCTTTTATTTTTCTCTCTCCCCGCTCTGATATTAATAGGCCTAGGTTCAGTATTTTTCCACTGGTGCTATCCCTGTGCTATAAGGCTTTACCTCACTGGTTTGCTAAAATCAGGTACAGTATTTTTCCACTAGTGCTATCCATGTGCTATAAGGCTTTAGCTCACTGGTTTGCTAAAATCAGGTACAATATTTGTCCACTGGTGCTATCTCTGTGCTATAAGGCTTTAGCCCACTGGTTCGCTAAAATTTTATACTTTCCTCCTGTGCTATAGCTGCGCTATGGGGATATAGCTCACTGTATTTTATTTAGTCTTATTGCTTTGAAATTAATATCCAAGTATTCCCCATTATTACAACACTCAAGATTAATAAAATAGTTATCCCCAAGTATCCAAATAACTTTATCCACTGTAGAAATTTCTCATGTAGTTTGGGTCTACATTAAATTGTATTCCTAAGCTTGAAATTGCTTGAATTATCTATAGGAATTCACGGGGCCTATACACTTTAGCCTACCTTGGCACCACCAAACCTTAAAGTCCTTTGCGAAATTTTTTGGGGCCTTACAACCGGCCCCCGGTAAGATAAGATTTTTTTTGATTTTAATTGAAAATTTTTCTAAGTGGGTTGAAGTAGGTCCTTATCAGAAGATCGGCGAACGTGAAGTGGTGGATTTCTTGTGGGAGAACAGAATTTGTAGATTTGGGATACAAAAAGAGATATCATGCGACAACGGGCAGTAATTTATAGGCTCAAAGGTCACAAAGTTCCTTGAAGAATTGAAAATCAAGAGGATCACATCATCACCCTATCATCCGAGCGCAAACAACCAAGCAGAATCAATGAACAAGGTGATTATACAAAATCTCAAAAAGATATTGGAAGCAGCTAAAGGTAAATGGCCCAAAGAGCTACCAGGTGTATTATGGGCGTACCAAACAATGGCCAAATCGAGCATGGGGGAGACTCCTTTCTCTCTTGTGTACGGGGCAGAAGCCCTGATCCCGGTGGAAGTAGGAGAACCTACCCTGAGGTATTTTCGGGCAAATGAAGAATTACACATTGAAGCAATGTTAGTCAATTTGGAGCTGCTCGATGAACACAAGGACTTGGCGCATAAGGATGTCAGCCCAAAAATAGAGAATAGAGAGATATTACATCCGAAGAGCCAACCTCCGTTATTTGAAAATAGGAGACTTGGTTTTAAGGAAAGTAACTCAGAACACCCGGGAGCTCAATGCGGGGAAGCTAGGTCCAACATGGGAAGGCCTCTACTGGGTTTCAGCTGTCACCGGAAAAGGGACATACGAGTTAGAAAATCAAGATGGAGAAAAGTTTCCAAGCAACTGGAATGTAGCACACTTCAAGAGATACTATTGCTGATAAACATCGCATGTACTGAAAGTATGTGTTGCACTCTTTTTCCCTTAGTCCAGTTTTTATCCCAATTGGGTTTTTCTGGCAAGGTCTTTAACGAGGCAGCAACGGAAAGCATACTATGAAGGAAGCTTCAGCAGCAACAATAAGACTTTTAAATGACAAGACACACAAGCAAAGAACCATTACAGAGCGGTTAGATAGTCTTTTGTTCGATAGCAAAATTCGTACAGGGAAGTAAAGTTTGTTGTCAAATAGAGATTACCCGACCATTCGCAAGTGCATGCCACTGGGGGATTGTTAGATAATCTTTGGCTCGATAGCATAAATTCCTAAGGGGAAGTGAAGTTTGCTATCGAACTGAAGATTATCTAGAAATTCACTAGTGGAATCCTCGAAGGAGCAAAACTTCCTGTATTCAAATTATCATTCTTCGCATTCGAACACCGGGGGGGATGATATGAGGATACGACAACAATGACTGCCATGACGACTGGAATACAAAAACCGAAAACATTGTTGTATCATCGGGACCAGGGACTACGCGGCCAGCACCGTAGACACAAGTTGTACAAGTTAGCCACGAGAAATGGCAATTTCGTTTTAGCACAACGAATGCTTACTTACTTTCGAAAATGGAAGGAATAAACTAAACGCCATTTATTTCTATCTTGTTTCTTGTCTGAACGATGAATTGATTTTATCATTTGAAAGTTACACAAGTACTTCAAATATTAGTGCCGTAATGAACGTGACACGTCCTCTTCAAGAGCACCTTAAATATCAGAGGGCCCTCTCTTATGAAAACTCTCACGTTAAAGGGTTGATTTCGGAAGAACTTATGCCCGAAATCCAAATGCTTTTGGGGGGGAATACACCCGAAGCCTTGCACAATTAGACGCAAACAGTAAAACTTGTGCAAACTTTTAAACAAAAAAAGACGCAAAGAGCGAACTTGTGCAAATACTTAAACAAAAGGACGCAAAGAGAAAAACTTATACTTGAATGAAAATGTCTGTCTCTATTTACAATAAATGTGCCAAACAGCACAAGTACAAAAGTGTGAAAAAGAAAGCAAAAACTAAGCTGCTGCATCTCTGGAACCTAAAGGAAGAGAAACATCTATGCCCCCAGGAGAAGTGGGTAGATCCGCCGATGGTTCGATATCTTGGCCTTCATCATTTTGGCCTTTAGCATCATCACCTTTCAGTTCTTCTTCAGTTCCCGAGAACTCAGAACTGGAACCAGAAGAATCGATAGCATCAGGCCGGGCCGGAAGACCCCTTTTTGCAGCTAACTCCAGCTCACGGGCCTTAGCAATTTCGGCATCAAAGTCAATGACACCCGCTTTGGCCTCTTCCAAGGTTTTTCTCCTCATGCTGTGTATAGAATATATTTTTTCAACAGTGAGGGAAGCCGCTCGACGCTAAAGTTCTTCTTTAAGCTGGCAAACCTCAGCTGAAAGGTTGTCCCGCACGGATCTCATGGATCGGAGGCTGACATCAAAATCACGGACAGTGGAGCTGTAGATTTTATTATGCTCTATGATCTTCTTATGATTCTCCTCCAACCGGACATACTTTTCCTCAGCAACATCAAGCTCTTCAGCTTTGGAGTTTAAGGCAGCCTCCAAATTACGCAATCTTTGAGCAGAGGCAACCTCACAATCGGATGCAGCAAGAATGACATTATGGACTTCAACCCATTTGGCCCCAGTTTCATCAAATTGTGCCCTTTATGGGGCAACCTCTTGGCTAAGGGTCACTACTTCTTGTTCGCTTTGCTGCAACCGAGCCTCCAACTCAACGGCTTCAGCAACTCGTGCTTCCAGTTCTAAGAGGCGAGCAATAGTTTGGTCTCGCTCGGCCAAAAGTTGATCCCGCTCGGAGGTAAGTTCCTATTTATCACGAATCAGCCTTTGAAGACCCTCAAAAGCAAGAAAATTGGCCTACAAAATAAAAATACAAATTCAAAAAACTATCATAACAAAGATAGAAGAAACAAAAGAGGAAATGAAGAATATACCGCTGCTGCGTTGTGCATTGCGTTGTTCAAAACATACTCTCTCGAGAGTTTGTATCTTATCCCTATCTATTTCTGAAGCCAAAGGCTTCAGATAGTTAGCAAGGTCCACCGGCCGAGATAATAGATGGCACCCGGTAGAGACTGAAAGGGTAACACTCCTCCTCCTTTAGGGATCTTCGGAGGGGACAACATAATTTTGCCCCAAATTCCCATAAACCGGGGACTGGGGAAGAGGGACATCCTCTTTTCGGGCAGTTGTGGCCGGTGGAAATGATATAGTAGTTGCTGGTGGTGAAGGCAGAGTTAGTGAAGAAAGAGATAAAGCTGATGGCAAAGCAGTTACGGCAAATGTAGTGCTGGTTGTAGGTTTCTCATCAACCGAAGACGGCAGGTACCCGATACTCAGCCTCACGCTACCGAGCGTGGCGACTGGGAGTCGAAAATGGGAGTTGGCATTTTCTACCATATCATACTCCCCGTAGAGAGCCGAGGCATCGTTCTCGGTTGGTGTAACAGACTCAATAGATTGAGCATTCTGTTGAGCTGAGAAAGGTCATCGTCTTTTATGTAGAGAAACTCCCTTCTTGCTGGAATTTCCATCATCATTGATCACCACGGTGTTTATGACCGGCTAGGGTGCAGGGCTCATCACCAAAACTCTTAGAGACAACTCATGTGCGACATTCTTTGACTTTTTATTTTTGCCCCCGGTCGCGGAGGAACGTCGTCTTTTTGGTTGCTTGTTCTCCGGTCGGAGACTCCGATAAGAAGCAATTGCACCAGAAGTAGGCCCGGAGACACCTGTTCGGGTAAAAGCCTCCTGTAGCAACCTCGTCGTGTCAGCAGGATTAGCCAAAACGTCCTCCTCGGGGAAGCCAACTGAACCCTGGGGTAGACCTAAATTCACCAGGAGAGAGAGGTTAATCAACTTTCTTATACGAAAGGGAAAAACAAGATGAGTTTAACCTACCATGATTTTTGGCCTTCCACCCATATTTAAGGGCTAGTTCCTTCCACGTACAGGTCTCGGGCGTAGTAACGTCCAAAATCTTTTGGACCCACTGGTCCAAGCCTTCAACACTCGGTGGAACCCACCGAGTCGCTGAAACAAATGAATAAAGAAGAATCAATAACAACATGGGACATCATCTTTAACTAGAAGAAGAGACAAATGATGAACTTACGAGTACGGTTCCACAACTCTGGAAGGATGAAGTCGTGGCCAAAATAATATCTTTGGTGGCAACTGTAACGAACCGTTCCATCCATCCACGGTCGTTGTCATCATCCATCCTGGCTAGCAGAGCATGATGGCCACGGTTGCTGAAATTTATCATTCCCCCGCGAAAAATCTTGGGGGATTAAAGGTTTATTAATCGAGCTAGGGTTAGCTCCTCTCCTGTCTCCTGGCACATACACCGAAGACAAGCGACTGTCCTCATCACAGAAGGACTTACTTGTGCCAGGCGCTCTTGGTAGCGGATGCAGAACTCCACAATAATGGAATCGAGCTCTCCGCTAAAAGAGAATGGCCCCAACATGAAGGGATACGTATAACAATATGTGAAACCCTTCTTGGATAGGGTTATTTGCTCCTCCAGACCAGGAGCGATAATGTCTAAATCTTGGCAATGGTAGTCTTCCTTCACAGCGGGAATGCTGGAAAGACGAATGAAAGAAGGGTACATGTCAACGGCCCACGTACGAGGGTTAGCGGAAGGAAACTTCTCTTCGAAGTCTTTAGTTGTGACAAGACTTCATAGGATGATGGAGCTCACCGTAGGAGGAGCAGTATCATCGGCTTTACCTTTGTTCTTTGAGGAACTATGGTTTTTTGAAGAAGAAGTTATTCTTATCAGAAAGGAAGGAAGAGTTTCTCTGAAGAAGAAGGTTAAAGAAAGGTTGAAGACAAAGTACGAGTTGAGTAAAGAGAGTTTGAGAAAGTTTGGAGAATTATGAAGTATAAATGAAGAGGTTTGATGCGTATAAGTAAAGGAATAAGCAGCTAAAATCGTGGCCATAATTACCTCGATAACCGGCAAAAGTGATGCTGAATCGTGGGATGACGCGTGTTCGGGATATTAAATACGGAGAGACGTGCATCTAATCAACCGTCAGAAACTTTTCAGAGGGGGTCATAGAATTTTCCGCCAAGAAAGGGTATCTCTACCAACTTTCCGGTGACACAAAGTTATGCCACCGGAAAGCAGGGGGACTATCTGTATGGGGTAAAAGATGTTCATATTTAATGATCACACGAGAAAGCGACACGTGGAGCCGAAGACAGAAGACAGTCGGACTCGAAGGCAATGATCTCGCTTGTCATCGGAGAGAATGATATTCATAAAGAAAAAATAAATGCCTACCATCTGGTAGCATTCAATGAAGAATATTCTATAGCATTAAGTGCATGATCCGTTATAGAAAATATGATATTCACTTCCCACCGTTACACATTCTTCAATGGCCCTCATAATTATCATTTAAATGGGGCTTGATCTTAGGACCTTATTCCCTAGGTGTAACTATCAATAATGAGCTCTATTATCATAGTAAGGGGACGAATTTTCTGACAAGCATACACTATATTCTATCAAAAGCTCAATAATATTTTACTTTCTTCCTTATTTATATTGTACTTTCAAAGCTGGAAGAAAGAAGAAATCACTCAATTTCTTAGCTGCTATAATATATTAGATATCGTGCAAATCCTTTCTATACTAATCTAATGTAGAACCTTACTCTCTCTATTACATTACTCTTTTTATTTTTTATTGTTTTCATATTTCATCATCAAATTTTGTATAAGATAAGTTGATTGAAGAAGTCTTATTTAATTAATAAAATTTCCTCTCTTTTTTTGTTTTGTTTGTCCACCACTTAGTATATTATATGTAAAGGTTTTATGATACATCTGGAAAAATCGAAACCAAGACTAGGAATTTTTAACAAACAGGATCAAGAATCATTACTCTTTCGTTTCGACACAAGAAAAAAGGATTTTTCTACACCCCTTTCTTGTGTCGAATACTAGGAAGACAAATAATCCCTCCTAGAATTTTTTGTTCCCCGCATTTATCCCCTGCTTCCTTATGTCTAGTATTTAGACAAATTTGACTTTCTTTCTATTTAGAATAGAAAACTATTGATACGTCTTATGGCATTNCTCCACTAGCCCTGCGCCCGGGACTAAAATATCTGCCGTTTTATTTCAGTTTCAAGGCTAAGTCTTATATTTTTGTCTAATTCATCTATTATTTCTTGGATCAAATCGATTCACTTGTCTATAAACCGCGTATAAATTCAATTGTATCGTTTTACGAGTAAACAAGAACCTTCGCAGTCACCAATATATGTTTAGTCATGCGAAGATCAAAATTTATTTGTACTCGGTGTTTACACTATTTTATACTAATTTACTATAATTAAATAAATAGATTAAGCTGAAAATATATATTAATTAATTACAGTTTAGTGATAAAAGTGTATGAAAAAACATGTCATGAATTGAGTTAGTGTAAACATGGCCATAATTTGAACTGAAATATCCTTAGTTCGGACTTCGGATTCTGTGACGTTTCGCCATTATTTTTAATCAGATTGTTCCTCTCTCCCTATTAATTTTATAAAAATTAAAAAAACACGGCGTCTTTGCACAACAAACTCTTCTACCAAACAATTATTTAACTAATTCTTTAGGCGAATAATTAGTCAAGAACACAAATTTTAAATTTGTTTAGGCAAACGAGAAGTGGAGACAGGCAAATATGTTTGGTTAGGAATAATCCTGATACTCCAAATATAAAACGAACATGATGTAACCAATTCTTTTAAGTGAACCATGTTGTAACCAACAATCCTAATAATCCAAATATACAAAACGACATCTTTGTAATTATAGAAACCTTGGTTTGGTTGGGCAAGTCTTATATTAATCGTTGGGCAAAATACAAAATTGGTTTCTCGTTCCAAACTAAGCTGACATTTGGACATAGATTTAATTGAAACTTAAATTTTATTTTTGAAATTGTAGAAAAAAATAAGTTTTCGAAGTTGAAATTATGTTTTGACATGCATTTTATTTGAAAAGAAGTTGAAGTTTAGTTAGTGGAAGAAAATTGTTTACCCAAAAAATTGCCCAAAATCAGATTTTGGGAACTTGAAAAAAAAAAACTTTTTAAAAACTTATCATATTCTATGGACAAACAATATTTTTATTTTTATTTTTTGAAATAAAGTTGCCAAAATCGGGGGATCTGCAACCGTACCCTGTATTTGTACCACCTTTTAACATATACCCTATTTTTTAAAATTATTGATTTGGTAGTCAGCTGACAAAAAATCCGTAATAATATGACAATTACACCCCTGACAAAAGATATAAAACCCGCATCACGCATTAATCGCGTGATTTGCAACCTCATTCGTGAAAAAAGATCTCCTCATCTCCTCTCACCAGCTTTATCAAAAAATCAGAAACTTGTCCAGATTCATCTTCAGAATCACACTTGCATGAAATTGTTTCACGTTGAATCTAAAACTTCATGCTAATGTAGCATGAAGTTGTTTCATGTTGAAACTAAAACTTCATACCAATATAGCATGAAGTTGTTTCACATTGAACCTAAAACTTCATGCTAATGCATACTGAAGTTATTTATCCTGCAGTCTACAGTTTTGTCATGAGTTTTATCCGAAACTTCAGTATAAACATGCTGAAGTTATTTAGTTCATTTGCTAAAACTTCAAACTAAACATGTTTATGTTTTTTAGTCCATTTGCTAAAACTTCAGACTAAACATGCTTAAGTTTTTGTCTTGCAATATGTAATTTTCTAATGAATTTTTACTAATGCATGCTTAAGTTATTTAGTTCATTTGCTAAAACTTCATACTAAAACATGTTGAAGTTTTGTCCTGCAGTCTACAGTTTTGTCTGAGTTTTATCCGAAACTTCAGTCTAAACAAGCTGAAGTTTTTTAGTTCATTTGCTAAAATTTCAGACTAAACATGCTTATGTTTTTGTCTTGCAGTATGTAATTTTCTAATGAGTTTTTTCTAATGCATGTTGGAGTTATTTAGTTCATTTGCTAAAACTTCATACTAAAACATGTTGAAGTTTTGTCCTGCAGTCTACAGTTTTGTCTGAGTTTTATCCGAAACTTCAGTCTAAACAAGCTGAAGTTTTTTAGTTCATTTGCTAAAATTTCAGACTAAACATGCTTATGTTTTTGTCTTGCAGTATGTAATTTTCTAATGAGTTTTTTCTAATGCATGTTGGAGTTATTTAGTTCATTTGCTAAAACTTCATACCAGACACATGCAGAAGTTTTGTCCTGTACTCTACAGTTTTGTTAATAGTCTTTTATTAAAGAAGGGCAAAATCGTCTTTTTAAAATACTTTTAACAAAAATATGAGTACGGATGCAAACGGAAAAAAAATAAAACGGGTATAGGTTAAAAAAGGGCTACCAAATACGGTACCCCATGCAACTTTTACGCCAAAATCTATGGTCAAAGAAGAGCTAGTTGTATTTGTTAGCCCAAAAGTATATAATATATATAAATCCTTTAAATAAATGCACTATAGGGACAACAACTATTTCAATTTTTCCTATGGCAGTATGGGACCTTCAAAATATCTGCAATCTTATCTTTGACAAAGCAATGCTGCCAGCCTGCCCTTTGATTTATCCCCCAAGATTTCGTAAATAAAATAATTGGTCCCTGTTCTTTCCAATGGAAACAAAGGCATTAAGGAATCATATTAATAAATCCTTTTCCTACAAATATTCTTAAACTTTCCTAATCCACATTTTTCTTATTATAATCAGAGATTATTCCACAAGTTTAAGTCATGGGTGCGGATCCGCTACCCTTTATGTCTATTTTTGGTTCTCGATTCCGTGTTCCATATCTCGGGGCTCGAAAAAATCGTATTCGCATAAAAATAAAATTAATTTAAGAGATCTAGTGCTTCCCTATAAAAAATGATTCATTCTCAAATTTGAACTCGAGACTTTATTTCCTTTTTGCATAGCACTTGTTGTCCATAATGCAAATCTATCCTTGGTTCTAGAACCAAAAAGCTTCGTATAAGAATTCAAACTTCCAAAGATCAGATAATTATCTCTCTTTTTTTTTTATGGAAAGGAAAACTTCTTGTGCATTAAATATTGGTGCTTTTAGGTAGAAAGAATTGGTTGGATTAATATGAGTTTAGGCAACGATTAAGATAAGATTTACTAAATTTTATCCTTATCTAACACAAAAACACCAAGCTTTTTCTTTTTTATAATAATGAGTATGTATCAACTAACATAGTTGAATAAACTCCAACCAAAAAGAGAAAATGTATTTATTTATTTATTTATTTATTTTTAACTCTTGTAATCACTTTTGACGTAGATCAGAGCTTATCCATTGTTAAAAAAAGACCACGAACTATGCGCTGAATGGTGTGGTCCATTAACCTATATATTAGTCAAATAAGAAAAAAGAAAAAGGAGGGTAGGGGAGGAGAAATGTATGAGACCCCATCCCAGTAGGTTTTTTTTCCATTATATTATTTTTCTTTAGAATACATGTCACACCCCCATCCCAGTAGGTTTTTTTAACTTTATATTATTTTTCTTTAGAATACATGTCACACCCCGAAATTGGGATGGGACGTGATGTTGCTCGATCTACTTAACTGGTCAAGCAAATCCTATTCTGACTAGCTAAAAGGTACTACCGAGCAAGTTGATAATGTTAACGTCTGATAATCCTTAAATAATATAAATCCGGAAAAAAGTTTAATAACATCTGATGAATAGGATTTAAAGATCTAAATCCGCTATGACCCGTCATGAGCCTCTATCTGCAAAATCTGAGTACATAAGTTTTTGGGATATTCTTACAATAATATAAATGTCTAATAACAGCTAAAGATCTAAAAAGAATATTAACACCGCTAGAAAAAACTAACGCCTCACTGCTGAGTCTACTGAATTTATATCTAGTCACGTGCTTCGTCATCTACAAATTTAATGCCTATCATATAACGTGGCAGTCTCAAGCGGGCTGTATACCATCAAAGGATACCCAAAAAGTCTCGTTGACAATCCCTTAAGCGAAGGACAAGACTAGCATGGGCTATATAAATATAATCAAATATAGTAATTAGGCCATGCAATTCACGTAATAAATATTTTATTTGCTCCAAACTGTAATTGGTTGAAAACTGATAACTAAAAGTTGAAACTGAAAATTGAATGTGTATATGATAGCTGAAAGCTAAGATAAAGATGAGTCAATTTTAAAGAAATAACTTTTCCAGAAACTTTACACATAGTGGCCCTACATATATAAGCATCTAGGAACATGCACGGGGACTGGTAAACCTGCTGGGGGCCTATAATTATGCTCACTCAAGCTCAACCCATTTGTGGGGCCATTTAGTAGCATAATCAAGCTCAACTGATTTGAGCACGTTAGTTCGACCTCTGATTATGCTCACTCAAGCTCAATACATAGGGCCATCGAGCAGCTCAATCAAGCTCAAACTATCTGAGCATGTTAGTACCTGCAAGCATGGGTTAGCTAATCCTGGCGACCGTGGCACTCATGCTCGGGGAGCCTGGCTACTTCTCCCTTCCTAATTGTGATCACAGCAATTTGAATGTGAATTGAAAGTTTGAAGAATATATGCAATTGCACATAAATAAGCAATCACAGTATATCATAGAAACGAATTATTTTTTATTCTAAATCTGAACGAAAGGCCTAAGCAATACAAGTAACTTCACATAACCAAACAATTTTACATAAGCAAATAACTGCAACAAATTATGCTATTTAATCTTCTTCTATCTTAGAGGTTTTCACTTTTGTGTGTGATATATATATATATATATATATATATATATATATATATATATATATATATAAGTTCATGCTAGAAAATAAGACAAGCAAATAAGAAATAAACTATATGCGTTCTAATCTAGCCTTGACTTAGGAAAGAAACCTTAACTCACCTGAATCAACTGTCAAGAACCCCCTCTCAACGAACCCATGCATTCAATCTTCTCGAAAGTCTACAATAAATGGTTACCACTGTTAACACAAGAACAATCTCAACACATTATTTCTAAATTTAGGCATTTCTGGCCATAAATGGCTTCACATTAATTCTACCCATGAACTTTATTATCCTTATGATCTAAAGATCATTATATGCTATAAAGTTTCTAACTTTAATAGTAGAGAGTAAATAAATTACCTCGAAAGTTGTTCTAAAAATTTCTAGGTCTTGGGTCTAGAAGAACCCTTCCAATTTCTGATGAAAGCCTGGGAAAATTAGAATTTTTAGGCATTAGATGATGTTAATTTAGTGTTTTCAACTTGAATTCGTGGTAGGGATCTTACCTTAGGTGGATTAGGGAAGCCCTCAGTCATTCTTTCTCTCAAAAACCTCTATGAAATGCTGTAGAAATAATTAGGTTTCTCTCTCCCCGCAATGACTTATAAAATATGCATTTTAGTGTCACACATGCTAAATATTTGACCTAGCACGTCGTGTCATACGTCGCATGACACCCTGTACCAAGATGGTGTAACGACCTGACTCATTGTTTTGTATATTTTAGCCCCATTCCCCTATTTGATATTCCCTGCATGTGTATTTGATGTTTGGTGATTTGTGGAGATGGTTGGAATTGGTTTCAAGAAGGTTATGAAGTGGATTGAGAAACTCAGTCTCATTTTGGAAGCTTGAGTTGTAAGAGTTGACCAAGGTTTGACTTTTGTTTAAACAACCTCAGTTCGTATTTTAATGATTCCACCCGGTTCATATGATAATTTTTGACTTAGGTATATGTCCGAATTTTCTAGGTAAATTTGGCTCAATTTGCTGAAAGTTGGCGATTTGAAGGTTTCAAAAGTTCATAAGTTTGGCCGTGAGTTGAGTTTGAAGATATCGGATTCGGGTTGTTATTTTGGGACTTGGGATAGGTTTGTTTAATCATTTTAGGACTTGTGTGCAAAGTTTGGGTTCATTACAGATTGGTTAGGCTTGAATCAGACGCTTTGTTGTGAATATTTTCTTGAACTTGAAGGAATCCATTATGTGTTTTGGTATTCAATTCTTGGTTATGGGTGATATTTGAATGTTCTGAGCTTACGAAAAAGTTTGTATATGGTTTATATAGTTGTTGGTGTGATTGGACAGGGTCCCGGTGTCACGACCCAAACTGGAGGGCCATGACTGGCACCCAGGCCATACCTGCTGAGCACCAACGTACATTTTATCTGACCTTTCTTATTATCTATAAGGGCCGACGAGATCAACATACATGGTAGACATGAATCATGAACAACCAACAATAACAGATAATGGCATGAACACACATAACATGGGCCGACAAGGCTGTCATGAAGCACTATATAAGGTACGAGCTGACAAGCTGCCATGAGAGACTATACAAGAAAAATCAGGCGACAGGGCAATCCAAATTATACATGAGTCAACACCTATCTATGAGACTCTAAAGGAACATAAGTGCTACAACATTGCCGGAATAGGGCCCCAACATACCCATAATGTCTATAACAAAAGTGCATACCAAGATCACGACAAGTCCTGAGAAGGGATCTCGCCAATAATCGCTGAATTGGGAAGCCTACTGTGGTGGGGGAGTTGCGTCTACCTATCTACCAGGACCTGCAGCATGACAGGAAGATTCCACAAATAAAAGGGACGTCAGTACTAATAAAGTACCGAGCATGTAAGGCAGAAAATCATAAATAAGAATTATAATGTAAGCAGGGATAGAGAATATCCAACCTGTAACATTTGAGTACCTCTGAGGGAGACTGACATGCAATTGATGATATATATATATATATATACTTTTAAAACCATACACCTATGTGGGCATCATCATCATCATATCGTACCCGACCGTAATAGGCTCGATAAAAATGTACCCGACCATCATAAGGCTCGGTAGAATCATACCCAGTCACGTGGAGCTCGATAAAACCCAATTGATCAATGGTTGCACAATAGGTGTCGTACCCGCCGACTATAGCGCGGCTCAGTAGAGTAAAATAGGTACATATATGTAATGCATGCCGGACTCGTTGGAATCACATTCTGAACCTTTCGGAGTGACGTAAGGTCGGTAACCTCTATGCACATTATTAGGACTAACTCTTTGTCATGGATCTTATAAGAATCAAGAAGTACCAACAACATTGATAACATAAGAATAAGAGAATCGTACCATAAGAAGGGAAACAATGTAAGTACTGCTAGCTTCTAAGAGTGGAGTATCATTACAAACTCGTTCATTACATTATGTACAATCGGAGCCATTCAAAATAAGGAAAGGGATAGCCTCACATACCTTGTATATACTGCCCAACCTCAAGCTGTGCAAATGTTATGACTCTTTAGTCTAGAATAAGAGAAATGATACTATCGTTATCGTTTAAGCATCGTAACTATTATATATCAACCGCAACCTATTTTACGATGAAACAGAAAGCACCTCCCCTATTTATATGACTTCCCACAAGTAAAAACAATCACCAAACAGCCCAGACAATATCAATAATAATCATATTAAACCTCCCAAAATAGTCCACCAACCAATATCATTACTAACAAGCCTTTCGATAGATATCTCACAAGTTCTAGCTTCAACGACTTAGCCGTAACTTGGATTCTCAAATACATGTAGAGTAAGAGGTTCCTTACCTTTAGACAAATATAACAACTCCAATTTAATCTTAATTCACCACGAAATATCCTTCCAATACTGCCACAAGAACAAGGAAGCGAAACTAGCAATCAATTCGGATTTTTCGGCACTAGAATCACTTTGGAAGACTTGAAATCACCTAGCATTGATATTAAAAACTTGAAAGAGTATTTTACAGAACTTAAAACACTTAAAACAACCTCCTACATGAGTTGAAACCACACAAAAATCAGCAACAACAAGAAGAACAAGAAACTTACTAGCGCTACGGGATTCTTGACACTTGATTTGTGTTGTTTTCCCTTTGTTTGGGTTGTGGATCATGAGAGAACCTTGAGAGAGAGTTTTTAGGTGTCGAGGGTCGGAATAGAGTGAAAAATAATGAGTTAAAACGGGCTTAAGGCATCTCATATATATCAATATATCTCAAACGCCTATGTGGGTCCCATAGAGAGCTGCTTGCGCAGTCTCGCGAAAATGCTTAATATCTCTCTACTCCGACGTCGTATCAATGAATGGTTTAATGTGTTGGAAGATAGAATCATAAATCTTCAATTTGATGGGTAGATCACCCCGTAATTCCGCGTAAATTGGGAGAAGAACTTAGTAACATTTGACCTAAAGTTTAAGTAAAATTATAAACGTAAGTTGCGACAACTTTTGTCGATTTTTGTTTCATAACTCATTTGACTTCAAGACTTATGACACGGATATTATATGATTCAAATGCCTTAAAATACGACTTCCTAAGAATATTAAGCACCTCTAGCCTTACTCGAAAATACGGGTTACAACATCCTTGATTCGCTTAACTTCTAATACTTGTTAATCCCTCGTATACACCCTTGTATCATTTAAAACCAATAGGATTAACTTCTTATCATCTCAAAGATAATCTCTTCTCAGATTTACGTTGACTAACTTATGGCATGGTCTAACATACGCGAATATGGGTTGTAACACCCTCCCCACTTAGGAACATTCGTCCTCGAATGTAAGGGTTTATGGGGAGTCTAACTCATTGTGGATTCCAACGGAAATTTTCGGCCGCGTTTCCCTCTATAAAATGTACACTAACCAAACTTGCAAGCAGTTAAACCCAACCTATGGCCTCACAAGGCTATACAAAGCATTATGGATATGTACATTATCTGCATATCACCATTTTGTATTAAGAAAAAGTATTCTCAAGTAATTGCTTACCTCATAGAGCCATTTCAGCTTCCATTGCGTCTTACATTCCCCGGCATCCTCGTTATCTTCAATCTGGAATAGGTAAGGGTATTTAGACTTCATCTCCTTTTCTGCTTCCCATGTCATTTCTTCCGTGTTCTTGTTCCTCCACAATACTTTGATAGAAGCTACACCCTTTGTTCTCAGCTTGCGAACTTGTCAATCTAATATAGCCACTGACACTTCTTCATATGATAGATCCTCCGCAACTTGTACATCTTTGGTAGGGACGACCCGAGAAGGGTCTCCAATACATTTTCTCAACATAGATACATGGAATACCGGGGGAACAAATTCCAATTCGAATAGAAATTCTAACTCATAAGCAACCTGTCCAATTCGTCGAAGAATCGTGTACGACCCGATATACCGCGGACTTAGCTTACCCTTGTTCCCAAAACGCATAACACCCTTCATCGGTGAGATCTTCAAGAAAACCCAATCACCAACCTCAAACTCCAGCTCACGACGTCGGACATCAGAATAAGACTTTTGCCTGCTTTACACAGTCCTCAGTCGTTCTTGTATCACTTTCACCTTCTCAATGGCTTGGTGAATCAAATCTGGCCCGTCTAATTCTATTTCACCGACTTCGAACCATCCAACTAGTGATCTATATCTCCTCCCGTACAGAGCCTCGTACGGGGCCATTTAATACTGGAATGGTAGCTATTATTGTAGGTGAATTCTATGAGTGGAAGATGGTCATCCCAATTCCCCTTGAAATCTAGAACACATGCTCGTAGCATATCTTCGAGTCTAAATGGTACGTTCAGTCTGTCTGTCAGTCTGCGAATGGAATGCAGTGCTGGGATTCACTTGTGTGCCTAAACATTTCTGAAAAGACCTCCAAAAGTTAGCCGTACATTGAGCTACTCGGTCTGATATAATAGATACTGGCACACCATGAAGCCTAACAATCTCCTTGATATACAACCTCACATAATCTTCAGCCGTGTAAGTTGTCTTAACTGGCAGAAAATGGGCAGATTTTATAAGTCGATCAACTATCACTCAGGTGGAGTCAAACTTATGATAAGAGCGAGGCAATCTAATAATGAAGTCCATATTGATCACCTCCCATTTCCATGTCGAAATCTCTATATTCTAAATCAATCCACCGGGTTTCTGATGCTCTATCTTTACTTGTTGACAATTAGGACAATAGGCTACAAATTCTGCAATAGACTTCATCATGTTATCCCACCAATACAGCTCCTTAACGTCATGATACATCTTTGTCGAGCCGGGATGGATGGAATACAGGGACTGATGATTCTTAATCATAATCTTCTCTCTCAACCCTGCCACATTAGGCACACATAATCGGCCCTGGTATCTCATTGTCCCATCTCCTCTAATCTCAAAAACTGTAATCTTACGCTGCTGAATGCCCTATCTCAATCGTACTAAGGTAGGATCTTCATATTGCCGTGCTTTTACCTCGTCTACCAAAGATGATTATGCTATATTCTGTATAGTAACACCTCCGTCATCAGAGTCTAACAATCTAATTCTCATATTGGCCAGCTGATGAAGCTTTTTAGTCAACCCTTGTCTACTTGCCTTAATGTGTACTAAGCTTCCCATTGACTTACGACTAAGAGCGTCTGCCACAACACTGGCTTTACCAGGGTGGTATAATATCTCGACATTGTAGTCTTTTAGTAATTCAAGCCACCTACGCTGCCTCAAATTTAACTCCTTCTACTTGAAGATGTATTGTAAACTCTTGTGATCTGTGTAGATGTCATCATGGACGCCATATAAGTAGTGCCGCCATATCTTCAAAGCATATATTACTGCAGCCAATTCCAAATCATGAGTCGGGTAATTCTTTTCATGTTTCTTCAATTGTCTCGATGCATAAGCAATCACCTTCCCACGTTGCATCAATACACACCCCAAGCCTATACCCGAGGCATCACAATATACCACATAACCTTCTGTTCCTTCTGGGAGAGTGAGCACTAGTGCGAATGTCAATCAATTCTTTAGCTCCTAAAAACAACGTTAATAAGCGTCAGACCACTTGAACTTGGTAGTTTTCTGTGTTATCTTAGTCAATGGTGCTGATATAGAGGAAAACCCTTCTACAAACCACCTATAATATCTTGCTAGCCCCAGGAAGCTGTGGATTTCTGACGGTGTTGTAGGTCTCGAACAATTCTTCACTGCATCGATCTTCTGCGTGTCAACACTAATACCCTCGTTAGATATCACATGGACTAGGAATGCTACTGAGTTCAGCCAGAAGTCACATTTGGAGAGCTTAGCATATAACTTACGATCCTGAAGGGTCTGTAATACTATCCGCAAGTGGCCCGCATGTTCCACCTCTAAACGAGAATACGCCAGAATGTCATCAATGAATAAGATCATGAACACATCAAGATAGGGTCTGAATACACTATTCATGATATCCATAAAAGCTACTAGGACATTTGTTAGACCAAACAACATCACCAAGAACTCAAAGTGCCCATATCTTGTTCGGAAGGCCGTCTTCGGAATATCCTTCTCCTTAACCCTCACCTGATGATACCCTGAACGTAAGTGAATCTTGGAGAAATACTTGGTACCCTGGAGTTGGTCAAACAGGTCGTCAATCCTTGGAAGTGGATACTTGTTCTTTATAGTAAGCTTATTCAACTATCGATAATCGATACACATCCTTAACGACCCATCTTTCTTCCGCACGAACAAGACTGACGCACCCTAAGGTGAAGTGCTAGGCCCAATGAAGCCCTTACCAAGCAAGTCCTTCAACTGCGCTTTCAACTCTCGCAACTCTATCGGGGCCATCCTGTATGGAGGGATGGAGATAGGTTGAGTGTCAGGCAACACATCAATGTTAAACTCAATCTCCCTTTCAGGAGGAAGGCCTGGGAGTTCATCTAGGAAAACGTCTGGAAATTCATTGACCACGGGGATTGATTGTAGAGTAGGCGGCTTCGCCTCCGCATCCCTAACGCGAACAAGATGATAAATGTAACCTTTTGAGATCATCTTCCTTGCCTTAAGATAGGAAATAAACCTACCTTTCGGCGTAGCAATGTTCCCCTTCCATTCAATGGNGGGATGGAGATAGGTTGAGTGTCAGGCAACACATCAATGTTAAACTCAATCTCCCTTTCAGGAGGAAGGCCTGGGAGTTCATCTGGGAAAACATCTGGAAATTCATTGACCACGGGGATTGATTGTAGAGTAGGCGGCTTCGCCTCCGCATCCCTAAGGTGAATGAGATGATACATGTAACTTTTTAAGATCATCTTCCTTGCCTTAATATAGGAAATAAACCCACCTTTTGGAATAGCAATGTTCCCCTTCCATTCAATGATGGGTTCACCAGGAAATTGAAACCTAACCATCTTCGTACGACAATTGTTGTTTGCATACCATGAGGCCAACCAGTCCATTCCCATTATCACATCGAAATCAACCATTTCTAACTCAAATAGATTCGCCGAGGTTTGATGACTACAAATCATCACTGTGCAACCTCTATATACACTTCTAGAAATCACAGAATCTCTTATCGGAGTGGACACTGCAAGTGGTTTACTTATCAATTCAGGTTCAACGCCAAACTTATTAGCCACAAAGGGTGTAACATATGATAATTTAGATCCCAAATCAATCAACGAATATACATCATAAGAAAACACAGACAATATACCTGTAACAACATCCGTAGATGACTCGAGATCCTGTCGACCTACTAGAGCATAGGTTCGATTTTGAGTACCGCTCGAACTTGTTACTACACCTCTACATCTACCACAACTTGTCGACTGCTGAAAACCCCGTGTTGGAGGTCTAACTGATCAGGAAGAACCAGACATAGATCCAGTCGGCTGAGCCACACCACTACCTCCTCTATTAGGACAATCCCGCATCATATGGCCAGGCTGTCTGCAAGAATAACATGCATCAGAACCTCAACGACACAGTCCAAAGTGGGCCTTGCCACACTAATCACAATGAGGTGTTGGTGGTCTTGTCTAACTAGTATCCCTATGATATTACGAGCCTGATGCCCGCGAACTCTGACCTAGACCAGAATAGATAAATAGATCATACCGAGGCCTCTGAAACTGTGGAGGAGCACTAGCTACAGGTGGCGCCGAACTCCTCAAAAACTGGGGACTGATACTACCTATGAAGTCACCAGAAAACCCTGCAAATCTTGCCCTCTTATGTTGGCCCCTATCCTGCTCCTTATCTGCCCTTTGCTGGCACTTACGATCCTCTAGTGTCTGGGCATAAGCCTAAATACGGGAAATATCCATGCCCTCCACCAAGGAGGCTGTCATGCACTCATTTATCGGATGTGGTCCGAACCCATTCACGAACAGGTGCACCCTATCACTCATCTCGGCCACCATATGGGGAGTATACCTTGCTAAAGAATCAAACCCCATATTATACTCTCGCACACTCATATTACCTTGTCTAAGGTTCAAGAACTTATCAGCTCTAGATCGTCGTATCTCAACCGGCAAGTAGTGACGAAGAAAGGCCTTAGAAAATTTCTTCCACACAGGTGGAGGAGCGTTCGGACCCCTGGATCTTTCCCAACTATCATACCAGAAAACTGCTAAATCCCGTAACCGATAAGAAGCCAACTGTACTGCCTCTATATCACTAGCATTCATAACCCGCAATGTACAATGAACCCGATAAATAAAAGTCGGCGGGTCCTCCTTGGGGTCTAATCCGGTAAACACTGGAGGGTCTAGATTAATAAAATCACGTACTCTCGTACTAATCGGTTTATCAATAACACCGGTATTCTGCCTCTGAGCCTGAGCAGCTACCAATTTAGTTAACAACTGCACCGCGCTGTTCATATCGTGTTCTGTTGTGCCAGCCGGAGGAATTAGATGTGCTGGGTCCCTTCTAATATCATCTAGAGGAGATGGAGTAGATGAGGTATGAGACGACATCTCGCTATGAGCCTCACTTTGGCCTGCTCTAGTTAGAGACACCTGACTGGTATCCTATTCCGCAGCTGTTTCAAGCCGTCTACTAATCGCTTGCTTCTTAGTCGAAGGCATCGCTGAAATAAAACAAGGTGAATATTAGAGATGAACACTTACGACTCAACTCTACACACGATCTAGATTCAGGAAGAAAGTAACAACCGTGGTTGTCATGCAGCCTCCTGATAATAAATATGGCGCGCTACACATCCATAATCAAGACTCTACTAGACACGACTCAGAGACAACCTCTAGGACAGACTTGCTCTGATACCAAGTTTGTCATGACCCAAACTGGAGGGCCATGTCTGGCACCCGGGCCATACTTGCCGAGCACCAACGTACATTTTATCTAGCCTTTATTATTATCTATAAGGGCCGATGAGATCAACATAAATGGTAGAAATAAATCATGAACAACCAACAATGACAGATAATGGCATGAACATATATAACATGGGCCGACAAGGCTGTCATGAAGCTATATATAAGGTACGAGCTGACAAGCTTCCATGTGACACTATACAACAAAAGTCAACCGACAAGGCAATCCAAACTATACATGAGTCGACACCTGTCTATGAGCCTCTAAAGGAACATACGGGCTGCAACAATGCCAGAACAGGGACCCGACATACCCATAATATCTATAAACAAAGTGCATACCAAGACCACGAGAAGTCCGGAGAAGGGATCTCGCCAATAACCGCTGAACTGGGCAGCCTACTGTGGTGGGGGAGCTGCATCTACCTATCTATCAGAACCTGCAGCACGACATGCAAAATCCACAAATAAAATAGACGTCAATACTAATAAAGCACCGAGCATGTAAGGCAGGAAAGCATAAATAAGAATAGTAATGTAAGCAGGGATAGAGAATATCCAACCTGTAATATCTGAGTGCCTCTGAGGGCGACTGACATGAAATGCATGATATATATATATATATATATATATATATATATATATATATATATATATATATATATATATATATATAT
>AWOL01S0007133.1:25098-93825 GCA_000715115.1 Nicotiana otophora
CCTCTGTGGACATCATCATCATATCGTACCCGGTCGTAATAGGCTCGATAAAAATGTACCCGTCCATCATAAGGCTCGGTAGAATCATACCCGGCCATGTGCAGCTCGGTAAAACCCAACTGATCAGTGGTTGCACAATAGGTGTCGTACCCGGGCGACTATAGTGCGACTCGTTATAGTAAAATAGGTACATATATGTAATGTATGCTGGACTCAGAGGAATCACATTCAGAACCTTTCAGAGTGATGTAAGGTCGGTAACCTCTGTACACGTTATTAGGTCTAACTATTCGTCATGGATCTTATAAGAATCAGGAAGTACCAATAACATTGATAATATAAGAATAAGAGAAGTAACATCAATATCAATCGTTCTATAAGAAGGGAAACAATGTAAGTACTGTTAGCTTCTAAGAGTGGAGTATCTTTAGAAGCTCGTTCATTACATTATGTACAATCGGAGTCGTGCAAAAGAAGGAAAGGGATAGCCTCTCATACCTTGGATTTACTTCCCAACCTCAAGTTATGCAAATGTCACGACTCCTTAGTCTATAATAGGAGAAATGATACAATCGTTATCGTTTAAGCATCGTAACTATTATATATCGACTGCAACCTGTTTTACAATGAAACGGACAACACCTACCCTTTTTATATGACTTGCCAAAAGTTAAAACAATCACTAAACAGCCCAAACAACATCAATAATAATCATATTAAGCCTCCAAAAATAGTCCACCAACCAACAACATTACTAACAAGCCTTTAGATAGATATCTTACATGTTCTAGCTTCAACGAGTTAGCCGCAACTTGGATAATCTTAAATACATGTAGAGTAAGAGGTTCCTTACATTTAAACATATAGAAAAATTCTAATTTGACCTTCATTCACCACAAAATATCCTTCCAATGCTGCCACAAGAACAAGGAAGTGAAATTAGCAATCAATTCGGGTAAACAAGCATCACCATGCTCTCCTCCATAAGTTCCTCAAAGGATAGGGCATATATACAGTAGCTTTTCCTGCAAAAAGGAAAACCATGTTAGTGTAAACAAGCATCACCATGCTCTCCTCCATAAGGATTTGAGCATGGCTATTGAGTATGTGCCCTCCAGTAATCACCTTCCCCTTTGTTAATCTTTCTCCTTCACCTCCTAATTCTTTGCCACTTTTACTCTTAGATATAGAGATTGCATCTTATCCTCATTCACTAACCTTCTGCCTTGTGAATCTAAGTGCCAAAAATCAAGGCATTCAATTGTACCAGCCTTAAGAGCATAATTTGCAAGGTGATCAGCCAGTTTGTTTCCTTCTCTAAAAATGTGTGTCACCTTGGTTGTACACCCCTCCATCAGTTGCCTAATCTCCTCCACTTGATCAACTATACACCAGGGTAGCTTCCATGAACCCTAAATTATGTTCTTTAGCAACATCAAATCTATTTGCAGCCATATATAGGTGTAGTTGTGCAATCTGCAATACCTCAGTGCCTCCATAATTGCTAATGCTTCTGCTTCTGTATTTGTGCCTTCATTGATCTCCCTTCCTAGTGCATATCTGACCTCCCCTGCTTCATCCCTCACACAAAATTCAATTGCATTTCTTCCAGGATTTCCTTTCGATGCACCATCAGTATTGACTTTAATCCAGCTCTCCATTGGTAGTTCCCAGATAACCTTTTGATATTTCAGACTTGGAGTATAGTTTTCCATCATAGTTAAAAGGTCATGCCACTTGTGAGGAACATTTAAGCTAGGCCTTTTGATTTGAACAAGATATTGCAGTGCAGTGGAAACTTGATAGATCACTCTGTTGATGGATACTGTTTCTCCATACTTGAAGCTATTCCTTCTTTTCCATAATTCCCACACAATACATGAAGGCAAAGCTTGCATAATTGGTTTAAGTCGAGGGATTACCTGGGCAGTCCAGCACTTGGTAATAGCTTGGTGCATTGACAACCCATCCATTGCTATTCATGCCCTCGATAAGAAGTACTTCCAAACTCTAGTAGCAGCATTTGATGTGAAAAACAAATGCACTAGAGTTTCCTCCTTAGGTTCAGCACAGCACCAACACCTCGATGGCATGAAATACCCTAGCCTTCGCATGAAATCATCAAAAGGTAGTTTAGATTTCCACACCTTCCACATAAAGAATGCTATTTTAAATAGCAAACCCTTTACCCATATCATTTTGTAAGCTATCCTAGGTTCATCCCTCCTTCTTCAATAATCCCAAGCAGATTTGACAGTAAAATGACCACGAGTCTCAAGCATCCAGTAAGGTACATCAATGACATCCTCCACAACTGGAGGTCTAATCTTCTCCATAATACGTAGTGCAAACTCCTTAGGTAAGATTTCCAACAACCTATTTGCATTCCAACCACCATCTTCCAGTACATCATATACATTATGGATGGATTCATCTACCCCAAAATCAAGAGGAACAAGAAAGTACAAAGCTCCCAATCCTATCCAGTTATCAAACCCAAAAAGAGAAGATCCCATTTTCGTATGCTAAGTAATTTGATGCTCAATGATATCCCTGCATTCCAACATCTTTCTCCAGACATGTGATCCTTCTCTCTATGGCACTATCACTGCATTTAATTTTTTACAATACTTCTGACTCATAAACGAACTCCAAAGGCTTGGCTTTGTTCGAAAATTCCACCATAATTTGCAGAATAAAGCTCTAGACACATCGTGCAGTGATCTAAATCCTATTCTACCTTCCTCACATGGCATGAATAAAGTGTTCCATGATGCCCAATTCCTACTGTTACCTCCAATGGAACTACTCCAAAAAAATTGTGCAAACAACTTATGGAGTTTGTTAATGCCATAATCAGGGGGGGGGGGGGGGGGGGTAACAGCAGACAGTAGATGGATTGGCATACTCTGAAGGACATGAGAAATCAATAGTGCCCTGCCATCTATAGAGAGTAACTTACCTTTCCACGACTGCAACTTATCAAGCACCTTAGAGATAAGGCCTTGATAATAGTCCATCTTTCTTCTTGAGTAAAATATGGGACATCCAAGATATGTAAATGGGAAATCCTGCCTTCCTATACCAGTAATCCTCTCTACCTTTGTAACAACCTCCAAGCTAGTAGAGTGATGCATGTAAATAGCAGATTTACTCTTGTTCACCAACTGTCCAGATGCAGCCTCGTATGCATTTAACACTTCCATCACCAACTGTAAAGACGTCGCATCTGAAGATGAGAAGATGATTGTGTCATCTGTATATGCTAGGAGATTAATTTTTGGAATCCATTTAGGCCGACCAAAGCCACAAAAATATAGATTCAAATGAAAAACATTCAAACCCCTTGATAAAGCCTCAGCAGCTAGGATGAACAGTGTGGGTGAGAGTGGATCACCTTGCTTAACACCCCTTGAAGATTTGAAAAAATCATGAGGTTGGCCATTAACGAGCACAGAATACCAATTTGTTTCAACAATATCATACACCAAGCCAATGAATCTTTCACAAAATCCCATTCTCCTTAACACCTTAGTCAGAAATAGCCATGATAACTTATCATAGGCCTCTGTCATGTTGAGCGTAATCACTACATTTGGTCCAGCTCTTGTTCTTACCCTAATATCTGTGATAATTTCCTGAGTTAAAAGCACATTTTAGACAATACTTATCCCTTTCACAAATCCTGCTTGTTCTTCTAAGATTAAGTTAGGAAGTAACTCCACCAATCTCTTATGAATCACCCTTGAAAAGATTTTGTTGCTGAAGTTACTTAAACTTATAGGCCTCATATCTGAAAAGCTGACTACCTCCTTCTTCTTTGGTAAGAATACCAGATTAGCATGTGTCACATATTTCGGTACCTGCCTGCCACTGAAGAATACCCTAACCATGTCATAGATATCCTCACCAATGATCTCCCAGCATGAATGATAGAAAGCACCTATGAAGCCATCTGGCCCTCTTGCACTCTCCCCATTTAATCCAAACATTTATTTCTTAACCTCATCGCTTGTAGGCTGACTGATGAATATTGCATTCTGCTCCATGTCTACGAAACAAGACACGTGATTAATGATTCCAAATTCAGTAGGAACCACATTCTCATAGAACTGTTCCTTGAAACACTTGACAGCTTTTTCTGCAATTTGATCTTCCTCCTCTATCCAGTTGCCTACACTGTTTTGTATCCTCTTGAGTTGCAATCTTTTTCTTCGACCATTACCTTGAGCATGACAGAACTTTGTGTTCGTATCACCATCTTTAAACCATGCCATACCAGATTTTTGCTGCCAAATATTTTCTTCCATTGCAAGGTATCTAATCAGCTGAGCCTGCACCATTTGTAGTCTTTCCCTGTTCTGATGAGTAGGCCTTGTTTCGAACTGCCTTTCATGTACCAAAACAACCTCCTCCAAGCTTGCAATCTTTTGAAATATATCCCCAAAGATTGCTTTACTCCAAGTAGACAGTGACTTCTTCAGTTTCTTTAGTTTGTAGTTGAATAGGATGAATGGACCAGCACTGAAATCTGCATGCCAATTTTCCCTCACCACAATTTTGTTTTAGCAAATTATACTACTAGGCGGTCTGCCCAGTAGTTAATTTATTAATAATAAAAGAAAAATCAAAAAGGAAGAGTACAAGTAAGGGGGGAAAAAGCTACAGTAATGTTGCCCTCTATGCCTTGACTATATAATCAACCCTATGCGCCTCCATCGCCTTATGATGGAAGCCTCATGCTGAGGATGTGGCTGCCGGCAAAGTCTCACGAGGGCAAATGATCTCATAGCCGTTAGGATATTTCCCAAAGGCATAAGATAAATAGCAAACACATACTGAGCTAGACCTTACCTTACAATTCCTATTGAGGCATGAACAACCTCATCTTTTAGCAAGCATGTACAAAATAAGAACTAGAAAGAAGTAAGTACTCTATGATCATCATAAAGTTTATAACACACTCTATGATGATATTACATATGATAATGCTTAGAAAATAATAAAATAAAATAATGTAGAAATTAGATTCTTGCCCCTCATTCATGATACTTGTGAGTTTTTCAATTTTTAGCTCCTTAAAATCCTCTTCAGCTATCTTCAATAAATCTTCAAAATTCCTCATTTCTTCTTCGATCGATTGGACCTTGTAGATGTGGTCGAGGCTGCCCCTTTTTGCTTTGCTTCTCTCATTGGGAGTATTCTAAGTGTTACTCCTTCATTCACTTTACCATCCCAATTATACTCCCTTGTGTGTGTCTTATTCTTTTTTCCACTATGCTTAGGAGATAAATCTCCACATCTAGCTGCCTCAGCTCGACAATAATCAATCAAATCTTCTTCCTCACTTTCTTCCCAAATTTCAATACGTAAGTTGTTCTCTAGTTATTGAGTAGCAATTTTTTGTGCAACCATATCTAATGGTTCATGCCTCTTCACAACCATGGCATTAGGATTTATTGTGGAATCTTTCAATTAAGCATTTTTGTTCTTACCTGATTTTTTCTGCCCATTTTCAACTATCTTTGAGGTCACATTATTTATTTGTTCATGTGTTGTTGCAATAATTCCAGTAGGTTCATGTAATTGAACATTATTGATAAGTTGATTACCTAAAATTTTTAGCTCGTGTGCAAGTACTTTTTATGCACCTTTTTGATGTTTTGGACTTTCTAAAGTATCCAAAAGTGCCCGGTCTTGATAAGAAATCATAGTTTTTGGTGGGCTACTTGAAAGCTGAGTATCTTTGTCATCTTCATCTTCCTTAACTTTACTTTCATCGACATAATCCTCTTCATCTTCCTCTACTTGGTCTGCCCAAGTTTTGGTTCTTGTCACAACAACACGAGCTAGATCGTGTTCATGTTTTCCACTACCATCGCTAACGCTGTCCTCCTTCATTGAAGCTTGACTTCTCTCAACATAATTATCATTACCTGTGGACAATAGAAATTGCCCAGGTTTACCCCTATGTTCCCCAAATGACTCGCACGATTGAAAAGGAATGTCATTCGCCGATGTGTTCAAGGTGACCAAGGGTTGTTTGAACATAGGATTGGCATTCAACATCATTTCAATCTATGATTCTTTGATAATTTTCTTCACTTGTGGACTGGAAAAACGAAGCCTATGAGTGCTGGAAATAGGTAGATGATCTCCTCTTAACTCTTCTGCCATGCCGCTCTTTATAGAATTTTGTCGAACACCTAAAACCGTAGCCAAATTGTCGTTGATTTGACCTCTCTTGTTACTGCTGGTAACTGGGACTATTTTCTGTGCCAAAGATCCCTCTTTTAAAGTTGTTGAGTTAGGTTCAACACCCTCCTCACCTGCAAGTGCCTCAAAAATATTTTGATTGGATTTAGGGTTTTTTGTTTTGAGAGAACACATAGAACTTTAACTGAAACTGTCGAAGCAAACAATTTTTAGGACTTAGAAGGAAGACATTGTCTAATAACTAGAAGGCTAGAATTATAATAAAAGGAAAAGACACAAATGTTTTGTTGAATGTCAAACTGGCCAACTAGTGCAACAAAATTTGCATAAATTCAGTTGCTTCTCAATTGACTTATGACCTAACATGTTACATGAACAAGTTGGGCCTAGTAGCCTTGTATGTTGTCTTGAGTTTCCTACTAGGCGGTCTGACTTTCTTGAACACCAATAGGAACTTGATTTTAGAGTCATGGAACTGCTTAGTGCTCTCCCTCTTACACAACTTAGTTGGAATGGTGGCTATCTTGATGATCTGGATGCAGTGATGTACCCTGTGACGTGAAGCCATCTCAGTGTACAGCTGTTCCACATCTCCATTCAAAGTGGTATCTCGGTACTCCTTGTACATGTTGTGGTACCCAGTTCTACTCTGATAATGCAGCCATATACCGTAGTTCTTGATGTTATTTGGATTCTTCTCAAAGATCTCTCATTAATAGCCAGCATCTACCCATTACTCTTCTTCACCTTCTTTAACTTTCTCAAGTAGTACCAGAACTTGGATTTGGCACAGACCTCATTGGTTGCCTAAAGCTTCATGCGGTAGATCTTTGGGTGCTCATATTCTCTGTTGGCAGAGCTTTTCCCACCACCCGGTACTGATTAAATTTGTAGGTCACCATTTTCTCTACGACCCTCTTCCTCTCTCCCTCTCTGGTTGCTCTGCGCTCCGTCTGTGGCTATGGATTTAGGGTTTAGGGTTTAAATTGAGGGTTTTGGATATGATTTTGGAGATTCAAAATTAGGGATTTGGGACTCGATTTGAAGTCAGATTTGGATGAAACTTGTATATTTTGACACATATTGGAATTGGTAGGCGGGATTTGTCAGTTTGGTTGGGTTCCGGGATGCAGGCAAGAGTTGACTTTTTGGTTGACTTTGTGTATTTGTATAAAGATCGGAACTTTATTGTTTGGAGTTATTTCCTATAGCTTTATTTGATGTCTTTGACTAGATTCGAGCCGTTTGAAGGTCGATTCACATGGGAAGGCATTATTAGAATATTAACTTGGCTCGTTTGAGATAAGTATCTTTCTTAAAGTTAGTTGAGCCACTAGTTGCTTGAGTTATTAATGTTGGTTACATGCTAAGGGTAGCATACATGTAAGGGGTTGAGCTCATGTGGAGTGAACTGGGATTTATCTTTGTTTAGGGTAGTTCTTGTGCTATGTTATGCCTTCTTTGGATATTGCGATCCTTGATATCATGCTTTATATGACTATATGATTACATAACTTTGTGTATAATGCTACAGATCATATGTATGATTTATTTTCCCTGTTTAAACATGATACTCAATGTTGTGAGGCATAACCGCTTAATTTGAGATATGTTTGTATACATCGCACATGCCTACATGTTAGCATGCTATTTTATCAGTCCAGAAGTACATGTTTGTATCTTCATTGATTGTGTACATGAATTCTTATATATGCTTTATGTGTAATAGATATGTTCGACAACACGTGAGTTGTCCATGGGGGTTGAGTTGACTATGAAACTTGAGTTGACCATTCAGATGTTTGATGATGGCACGTGATTTGTCCTTTCAGCGTGTGGATAAGGATCCATTCCTCTAGGGTCGTCCTCTCATATTTTTCCTTGATGACGTACATGCGATAATGGAAACTTGATCAGTGTTGGGATTTTGTGTATCTTCTCTATATGCAAAATTCTTTGGATGTATATATAATTTTACTACATATCTCCTCTATATGCTAGCTCCGTACTTGTATACATATCTTCTCTATATGTCGCTTCTGCTGGTGAAATGATATACAATATCTTCTTTATATATTTCTCTTTGTGTAATTTAACTTGTATATTTACGCATATCTTCTCTATACGTGGAGCTGTTATTCTGCTTGATGTTCGTGCTTATCTTCTTTACGTGCACCTTGGGCTTTATCTGCAATCATGCTTAGACTTTGGTATTGTTAATATATATTTCGTACGTATTCATGAGTTGCACAAATTTATTACGTGAATTTCATCGGTGATTCTTAACACTACCTCTGTATATGGGATCGGTTGTACTCATAATTGTGCACTTAATTAGTAGATGCAGGTGTTGGACCTAGCTGAGAGCTGTGCTAGTTCGTTATTGAGTTGACGAGAGACAAGGTTGATCTACATTTTAATCGCAGTCCTTGGGGTTTCTTTCCAATTTTGTTACTGTTGTTGTTATTCAGACAATGTTTTTATATTATCAGACTTGTTCTAGGATATTTGTGTATTAACACAGTTTTATTTGTGATATTTGACTTTTAAACTTGTATTACTCCGTAATTCATTATCATATTTCGTTTTGTTATGCTTGGCTTTCCGAGCAAGTGAGTTAGGTGCCATCACGACCAAATGGTAGTTTTGGGTCGTGATAAGTTGGTATCAGAGCCTTAAGTTCCTAGGTTTTATGGGTAGTGAGCAAGTTTACTAGAGTCTTGAGGATCGGCACAGAATACGTCTGTACTTATTTTTGAGAGGCTACCAGAATGTTAGGAAAACTTCTCTTTCTATCATTCTATATCGTCTGGATTTGTTTGTTCTGAAATTTGATTCTTTGCTCTTACATTTTCTCAAAGATGGTGAGGACACGATCTGCAGGATCAACCGAGCAGGCACCAGTGCTTTCTGTCTGGGTTGTGAGGGGTTGGGGCCGATGTAGAAGCTGAGGTAGGGCATACGCCACAGCTAGAGGCCCAGCTAAAATAGCAGTTGCGGAGCCACCAGTTGCTCCAGTTGAGGAGCAGGTTCCGGATTTTGTTAAGCCTATAGGACCAACTCTGGCTCCAGAGGTACCTATTGCTATGCCTGATCTTCAGAAAATTTTGGCTCAGATTCTGAGTGTGTATACAAGCTTGGCTTAGGAGGGCATGATATAGTTGCACCAACTGCCTCACAGGCCGGGGGAGGAGCCCAGGCCCTTGCCGCACGCACACCAGAGCAGTTGGCTCAAGGTTATTAGACACCGGGAGTTCTGCTGGTGCAGCACGTCATTGCAGCTCAGACCGAGATTAGACCATCCTTGACTGCCGAGGAGAAGAAGAGGCTGGAGAGATTTTAGAGGCTCCATTCTCCTCATTTAAGTGGGCATTATGAGTTGTCGAGTGTTTTGTTCTATGGCTTTGAGCCAAGTAGGGGAGTCCGCTATCGACGATTTGATTGCATGGTTATGTGTGGTACTGGTTTCGATTTGAGTCATACTGGTGAATTAGATATGACCTACATAGGTTGGTTTTGAGGATGACTTGAGTAAGGGAATTTCAGAATACGAGTTATATTACACTATATGAGTATATGAAAATCATGGAATGATTGCGTTGTTATGTGTAAAGGATGTAGTGTGCATATAGTATGGATTTGATCGGTTGTGTTAAGGCAAGGTTACTTCCTTGGGTGTTGTTGTGGAAATGGGGCACATGTCGTTTGGACCGTTTGGGCAGCACAATTGAGATTTGAGCAGAATGGATGACTCTCGAGAAAGATCTAATGGATTCAAGATTTATATGTAGCAATTGGGAATTTTTCAGTTTTGTATATGGCTAGAATCTGAGATTTACATTGGATGGTGTCGAGACTCGCGGTATTTCTATATCATTATGGATTCTACATTTCAGTGTCAGGAAGGTGAAGGAAATGACTTTAGATTCACAGAAGGTCTCTTTAGAGTGGGTGTCTCGGTTGTGGTACTTTTGGGGTTCTTAAGAGGGAATACAACGCCTTATGGGCCTTAGGGCGGTGTGGTTTTATTCTAGGATCTTGTGTGAGTTTTGGTTGAGGATCATGGTATTACGGCGAGGAGGACTATCAACTTGATGATAATTCGGACGGAACTCGGAGAAATAATACAGTTTGGTAGTAGGTTGGATCAACAAGGTAATAGATATGATCGGTTCTTTGGGTACTTATGATGTGGTGAGGCTCTACAGGTATTTTGGTGTCAATACTCTTGGGTTTAGCGACCTCTGTAGCTTGGTTGCGTTAGAGAGACTCAGTTCTGATCGTTTGGTTATGGGCAAATGGGTTTCGAATAGTTCTCGATGGTTTCTATCATGGCTTGAGATGGATATTTCTTACCGGCATGAGAAGCATGTTGCATATTGTGATTTTCTCCTAGATGGGATCAATGGAAGATTTCTGATTGATCAGGTATGTATTTCTGCTGGACTTAGAGTTGATTATGAGATTCTCGTACTTTTCATATGATGGCATGATAGCTGTGGTGTGTTATGCAGGATTGAGATTTGCATGTGCAAGGTCACGGGTCCATTTCGAAGGGAAGATCATAATTTCTTAGAGAGTATGGATGATTTTTAAAGTTTAGATGAATGCTATAACTATTTGGTAATTCCTGAGATGGGTACGCATTTCAGAAGGTGCATTGTGTTCAGACTTACGAATGCTTCATTGGTATTGTTGTACTCGCCTGGTTGATCGACTGTTGATATTCAGATTTTGCTATGTGGCAAGAAAAAATTATAGAAGTATTCCCCGTGGGATGATCGTGTATGAGAGATGTGTTAGACATTCATGCGGTGGAGTCAGGACCATATATGGTGATTCGTGTGTTCTATGGATTTGGAGGCCGAGAATTCTCAGAAGCAGATTGTTTCATGGTTGTGGACTATGAAGATGTGGCTAAAGCTAGCCAGATGATGGCATGTGTTATGGTTAGGTCATTCTGGGAGTTAGGAGGGTTATTTATCTATTTGTGGGTGACCAGAGTTGAGTTGGGTCCCATTGGTAGGCACAATGAGGATGTGTATTCTATACAGGGTTAGATTGGTTGATTCCACACTGCTATTATTGAGGGATGTGCCATTCGGTTAGATTTGAGCTTATTCATGTTCTCAGATTCTCTATGAGTTACCCTTCTATGCTACGAGGTGCTATGATCCGTTGGTTATAGACACATATGGTGCGGGTCTATTTGGGCCTTATAGCAGAATTTGAGCGAGATGGATATTAAGGTGTTGAATGATTGATTGTGCATTTTTTTATGTTCTTTCCGGACTGTGGTATTGTGTTATTGGTTCCTCTGTGGTTATGGTCATGCACCTTTGGTACTTGATGTCGAATTGCGCATGGTTATTGCTTTTGAGCTTGGTGGTTTGGGGTATTTCATATGGACCAGTGTTTGGATGGGTTCTTAGCATTTCGTTGTGGCGGTACTTGTTGAGCTTGCGGGACGATTCTCTCATTTGAGTCATTTTCCATGATTGAGTACATTTGAATTATTACGTATTGGTGCACGAATGGCACGATTTATGGCTCTGTGTAGTATTGGTGCGGCATGTCAGTAGAGTAGCTTGTATTTGATAAGCGGAGGTCATGGGACATAGAATGGGTGCTATCGAATTAGATTGCGGTATATTAGAAACGATAATGTTGTTGATCAGCTTAGAAATTGGCTATAGTTCTTGTCGAAGGAGAGGGAGTTCCATGGCTTATTGATCTGATGAGTGGTTATGAGTTTCTGTCTGTTTATTTCATCATCGACAGTGTACGAAGGTTTCGAGCGAGGTTTTGTTTGATATGAGGTTTATTACCGGTACTGGGTTTGTTTTGAGCATCTATTATGATTGGAAGTTATTGCTATGAGTAATTGAGTTATGTGGTATATCATGTGATTTTGTATTGGGATATGATTTTGACTTGATGCAGGTGGTTCAGACTTATACAGTGTGTAGATACGAGATTCGGGTCTTATAGGAAATTACGGATGCTGTAAATTGAATTCTAAGGTTTACGGGCAAAGGTCGAAGTAATGATCTTTAGTTATGTTATGTTTTTGGGCCTATATGGAATAGGGTGACATGGGATCACACCCGGGTATGTACATGGTAAGGTTACACGTCGGTTTGATGGCTTTAGAATGACTCTTGGCACGTTCAAGGACGAACGTATGTTTAAGTGGGGGAGAATGTAACGACCCGACTGGTCGTTTTGAACATTTGCATTTCGTTCAGCTATTTGAAGTATTGAGTAGCTCCGTATGATGTATTTTGACTTATGTGAATCGTCGGTTTTGGTTTTCAGGTTATTCGAAATCGATTTGGAAGAATGAATTTCACGATTGAAGTTTTAAGTTGGAAGAGTTGACCAAGTTTGACTTTTGTGAATTTGACCTTGGAACGGAGTTTTGATGGTTACGTTAGGTCCAGATGGTGATTTTTTACTCTAGCATATGCCCGAATGTGCAATTGGATATTTCTAGAAGGATTCAACACGAATTGGCAAAAGTTGAAAATTTGAAGGTTTGGAAAGTTTATATGTTTGACTGGAAATTGACTTTGAGGATATTAGATTCAGATTGTGGTTCCGGGAATTGGAATAGCTTCGATATGCCATTTGGGACGTGTGTGCAAAATTTGAGTTCATTCCAGGTTGATTTGATATGTTTTGATGCGAGTTTTGGAAGTTGAAAGTTCAAAGTTCATTCAAGTTCGAATTGAGGTGCGATTTAGCGTGTCGATGTTGTTATGTGTGATTTGAGGGATAGAGTAGGTCCGTGTTATGTTATGGGACTTGTTGGTATATGTGGATGGGGTCCCGACCCGGGTGGGTTTCAAATCATTTTGATTCATGTTGAATTGCTGAAGGTATGTTGGTTCTGGTGCCGCCGCATCTACGAAAGAATGGATGCAGAAGCGAGTCCGCAGATGCGGACAATTGGTCGCAGAAGCGAGAAAAGGCTAGGTGAGGAAGATCGCAGAAGCGGAAAATTTGGCGCAGGTGCGATGAATTGAAAGCGCAGCTGCGAAGGGCTTCGCAGAAGACGAGTTTCGTTACCGCAGGTACGAGGGGTACTGGGCCAAGTTGTTTTCGCAGAAGCGAAGAATCTTACCACAGAAGCGGGGGTCGCAGATGTGACAGTGTGATCGCATATGCGGAATTTCTGAGCAGAAGTTTTAAAAATTGAGCTTTTTGGTTCTTTTATCATAATTTGAGATTTGAGGCTCGGAGTGAAGCGATGTTAGAGGCAAATTTCATCACAAGGATTGGGGTAAGTGTTCTACACTCGGTTTTGATTATATTTCGCGAATCTATCTTCTTTTTTGGCAATTGGTTGATGAATTTTATAGAGCAATTGGGGGGTTTTGCCTAAAGTTTCATAGGAGTCGGATTTGGTTTAAACTAGTATGGTTGGATTCATAATTGAATGGGTTGTCGGATTTTATAAATTTCATCAAATTTCGAGGCACAGGCCCGTGTTGGACTTTTGGGTCGATTTTGGGCTTTTGATTAAAGATTCTACCTTTATCAGTTGGGTTTGTTTCCTTTGGCATTAATTGATGTATTTGAGTCGCTTTTGGCTAGTTTCGAGCCTTTTGGAGGTTGGTTCATATAGGATGGCATTTTTGGAGCATCGCTTGGCTTGCTCGGTATTGGATTTAGCTTGTTCAAGGTAAGTAACACTTATAAACTTGGTACTGAGGGTATGAATCTATGAATTAAGTTCTATGCAATTGATGTTGAGGTGACGCACATGCTAGGTGATGGGCATGTGGGCGTGCACCATGTAAATTGTGATTTAGTCAATTCCATGGAACTATGTAGCTATTTTATCAGAAGATTTTTACTGTACTCTATGTGTTAGAGCACTTGAGTTGTAATTAATGCTAGAAATCATGTTTAGGCTATAGGCTGGTACTGTTGGGACCCACAGTGGTCGTTCTTTGTTGTTGAGTTATTTGCTTAATTGCAGTTATGTGCTCTGTCGCATTCATCATTTCATATCATATCTCAGTCTCTGTTATCGTATATTGTCATGTCTAGTATCATTGATTAGGGCTGCTTAGCAGGAGTGTTGTGAGTCCGAGAGACTGGAGAGATTGATGACTGAGTGAGGCTGAGGGCCTGTTGTGAGTGATATTTATGGGATCCGGCTGCATGCCGCAGAAGGTTTTATTGATTCATGCTAGGATTTGGCTTATTATAGCACTTGGGCTGGATCGGCCCCTCCGGAGTCTGCACACCCGCAGTGGGTGCAATTGCTAGCAAACATTTACATTTGGGTTAGATTTACCCTGGTTCATTTGCATTGGGCTGGATCTGCCCTGGTTTATTTCCATCTAGGTTCATTTCCATCTTTGGGCTGGATCTGCCTTGGTTGATTGCATTTGGGCTGGATCTGCCCTATACAATACTGAGTGACTGATTATGCTTAGTATTGAGCATGATGAGTGAGAATATGAGACAGTGAGATGGAGAACTCTGAGAGGGTGAGTACATGAGTTTATTATTGAGATGCATTGCATTTGGCATGCGTACTTGTGATACATGCATAGAGATGCATTTCCTTCTGCTACCCGTCTTTGGTGACATTCATGATTTCACCTGTATATTGACATATAGGCATAGAGATGTATTTTCCTCATGCTATCTGAAAATGAAACATCTTATCTTTTGTTGAAAGGTTTTTGGGAAAAATCACGGCTTTCAAACTTATTCATATGCTTTTGGTGCTTTCGGTGAAAGATTTGGGATTTACTGTTATACTTGAAAAGCATGCCTATCTTTCTGTAACTGTGAACGAGTTGGGCATCTTACCTTTGAGTTATTTTCACGTACCATTTTATTATTATTGTTATGAATGTTGCTGGTTATTGGAGTTGAACTCTAACACTTGTCCCAGCTCATCACTACTTTCAACCTAAGGTTAGGTTTGTTACTTACTGAGAACATGTGGTCGGTTATACTCATACTATACTTTCGCACCTTGTGTGCAGATGTTTGATGCTGATGTAGCTGCATACGGCGGGAGCTGGATCTGAAAATGCACTTGCGTTCCAGTCATAGCTGCCTCTTGATCTTGGTAGCTTTAGTATTTCAGATCTGTTTATGTATGTTTCAGACAGATGTTGTATTTTATTTTAAACCAGCTTTGTAAACTATATATCTTAGAAGTTCATGATTTGTACTACCAGTCCTTGGGAAATTCTTATATAACAGTTGTATTATCATTTCTTTTCTTAATCAATCTCATTAAATTGGATAGTTGTTAATTGGCTTACCTGAATGGTTGGGTTAGGTGCCGTCACGACTAGTTGGATTTTGGGTCATGACATGTTTGGATTTGGTAAATTTTGTTAGATTCCAAGACGCGGGCCTGGAGTTGATTTTTTGAGTTAACTTTTTGAATTTTGTTAAAGAATTTAGCTTTATCACATGGAATTGATTCCTATAGCTTGTATTGATTGTATTAAGTTGATTGTGGCAAGATTCGAGTCGTTCGGAGGACGATTCGAGAGGCAAGGGCTTGTTGGAGTAGAGATTTACACGGTTTGAGGTAAGTAACACTTCTAAACTTGATAATGAGGGTATAAACCCCTAAATTACGTGTTATGTGGTTGGGTTGAGGTGACGCACATGCTAGGTGATGGGCGTGTGGGCGTGCACCGTGGTAATTATGACTCAGTTATTTTTGTGGTACCGTGTAGTTATCAAACCTTGTTGCTATTCATGAAATTCCTATTTGATGGAGTAATTGAGCGGCAATCCATGTTAGAAATCATGTTTAGACTATATGCTTATTCTGTTGGAACCCACAGAGGTAGTTTTTGCTGTCGAATTATTTGCTTAAATAGCAGTTATGTACTTAGTCACATCTATAATTTCCATATCATATCTCAGTCTTTGTTGCCATTTATTGTTACATCATAATGACATTGTTTCGGTTGATTGTCATGATATTTTTAAGCCCGAGAGACTGGAGAGATTGATGATTGAGTGAGACTGAGGGCCTGATTGTGAGTGATATTAATGGGATCGGGCTTCATGCTGCAGCATGACATGTTGGCTTATATTAGCACTTGGGTAGGATCCACCCCTCTGGATTCTAACATACCAGCAGTGAGCGCAGGTACCGACGAGTGCCGAGTGCGAGTGCCGAGTGATTGAGAGTACTGAGTAATTGAGAGTGCTCAGTGATTGGGAGTGATGAGTGATTGGGAGTGTCGAGTGATTGAGCATGTTGAGTGAGGATCAATACTCCGAGAGTATGAGTATATGATTTTATCACTGTGTTGCATTACAGTTGACATGCATAATTGACACGTAAATATCGAGATGTGACATACCTCATTTGAGTCATACTTGGCATATTTTATCCGTGTTGTGCTCAAACTGTTAAAAACTAGAAAGCATGTCCACATTTCTGTACTGTCTACCAACTGATTATTGGTTTTCTCTCTGAATTATTACTGTTATTATCTGGATTTGGATTGTACCTATCTGAGCTCATCACTGCTTTCAGCCCAAGATTAGTCCTGTTACTTATTGAGTATATTGGGTCGGTTGTACTCATACTACACTCTGCACTTCATGTACAGATCCAAGTACTTCTGGGCACCGCTGTTGCTAGATTTGGAGCTTCATCTGCTTGGAGACTTTTGAGGTAGCCACTTTGACGTCTGCAGACCTCGACTCTCCTTCTTTCTAGTTATTTAGCACTGTTCTATCTTTCTAGACTGTTGTATTAGAAGTTTGATTGTGTCGACATTAGTAGCTCATGTACTTAGTGACACCCAAATTTTGGGAATTTTGTATTTGAGTCGCAATATTTCTAATCGACTATTTATGAGAGTTATTACTGTTAAACCTGTTTCATCTTATTTTCAATTTAAAAATGTTAGTTGTTTGTGATTGTCGGCTTGCCTAGTACTGTGATAGGCGCCATCACGACGTGTTAAGGTTTCGGTCGTGACAGTTGGTATCAGAGCCTAGGTTACATAGGTCTCACGAGTCATGAGCAAGTTTAGTAGAGTCTTGCGGATCGGTATGGAGGCGTCTGTACTTATCTTTGAGAGGCTACCGAATCATTAGGAAAACTTCACTTTCTTGTATTTTTGTGGTGGGAATTAGTTGATTCCTAAAATTAAACTTCTATTATTCTATTCTCTCATAGATAGTGAGGACACGTGCTATTGGATTGGGTGGATGGCCACCAGTACCACCAGCTAAGCCCATGAGAGTCCGAGGCCGCGGTAGAGACTGAGGTGCAGCTCGTACAACAGCCAGAGCAGCACCCGTGGAGCCACCAGTTGCTCCAGCTCAGGAGAAGATTCCAGATGTGGTTGAACTGGTGAGGCCAGCTCAGGCACCAGGTGTGCCCATTGTGATTCTAGGCCTTCAGGAGGCTTTGGCCTAAATATTGACTGTATGCACTATCCTTGCTCGGGCGGTTTAAGTTCAGGCTGGACCAGCCACTTCTCAGGCCGGGGGAGGTGCTCAAACTCCTGCCGCTCGTACTCCAAAGTAGGTGGTGCAGGGACTTCAGACACCGTGGGTACTACCAGCCCATCCGGTTGTAGTTGCTCAATCCTAAGTGGGTCCACTGATGAGTGACGAGGAGCAGAAGAGGCTAGAGAGGTTTGGGAGGCTCAGGCCTCCATCATTCCGTAGGGCTGAGTCAGAGGATGCTCAGGCCTTCTTAGATATGTGCCGGTGGATTCATCACATGACGGATATCTGGAGACTAGTGAGGTTTCATTTACTACTTTTCAGCTGTCGGAGGTAGCTTTTAGATGGTGGGAGGCTTATGATTTGAGCAGGCCATCCGACACTGTACCACTTACGTGGCACGAGTTCTCCATTCTCTTCTTGGAGAATTTTGTCCCACAGACATGCTGGGAGGAGTTGCGTAAGTAGTTTGAGCAGCTACGACATGAGGGTATGTCCTTGATCCAGTACGAGATAAGATTTTCAAAGTTGGCTCATCACGCAATCTGGTTGGTTCCCAGGGAGAGGGAGAGGATTACGAGTTTCATTGATCGCCTCAACTATGGGCTACGCTTTGTCAGGACTCGAGAGATTGCATCGGGTGTTAAGTTCAACGAGGTGGTTGATATTGCTAGGCGGCTAGAGCAGGTCCGTAGTCAGGAGCATGAGGATAGGGAGACCAAGAGGCCTCATGGTTCGGGTGGTTTCAACGGTGTTTCTTCTCGAGGGCAGTCCTACCATAGTAGGGATCATCCTTATAAGCCCGCTCAGATGACTCATCCGATTAATCATGGTGCATCAGCTAGCCATGGTTCATACAGTGCTCGTCTAGGTCAGTCATATGTAAGTGCCCTCCCAGCTCAAAGTTCAACTCGTGCTCCATCAGTTTAGGGTTCATCTGTACCAGGTCTTTGTAGTAGCTATTCTGGCTCTCGAGGTCCATTCAGTCTCCACCACCATCGGGGAGTTGCTTCGAGTGTGGAAAGTTTGGACATATGTGGAGGCAGTGTCCCCGTCATTTTGGAGGTCCAGTTCAGCAGAGGGGTCAGGTTATGACTTCCTCACCAGTTACTTCACCACCCACTCAGCTAGCTCAGGGTGGGGCTCAGGCAGCTAGAGGTCACCCTAGAGGGGGAGGCCGATCAGGTGGCAGTCAGGCTCGATGCTACGCTTTCCCTGCCAGGCCAGCGGCCGTTGCTTTAGATGCAGTGATCACATGTATGCTTTTAGTATGCCACAGGGATGCTTCCATACTATTTGACCCTGGTTCCACTTATTCATATGTATCATCATATTTTGCTCATTATTTGGATATGGCCCGTGAGTCCTTAGTTTTACCTATTCATTTATCTACACCGGTGGGCGATTCTATTATTGTGTACCGTGTGTATCGGTCGTGTGTGGTGACCATTGGGGGATTGGAGATGAGAGTTGATCTCTTATTGCTTAGTATAGTTGATTTTTATATGATTTTGGGCATGGATTGGTTGTCTCCGTGTCATGCTATTCTGGATTGTCATGCTAAAACCTGATGTTGGCGATGCCGGGGTTATCTAGGATCGAGTGGAGAGGTTCTCTGGACTATTTTCCAGTAGGGTGATTTCATATTTAAAGGCCCAACGAATGGTTGGGAAGGGGTGATTGTCATATTTGGCTTTAGTGAGGGATGTTGGTACTGATACTCCTACCATTGATTTTGTTCCGATAGTGCGAGACTTTCCGAATGTGTTTCATGCAGACTTGTCGGGCATGCCACCTGACAGGGACATTGATTTCGATATTGACTTGGTGTCGGGCACTCAGCCCATCTCTATTCCTCCGTATCGTATCGCACCAGCAGAGTTGAAGGAGTTGAAAGAGCAGCTTCAGAGCTTCTTGATAAGTGGTTCATTAGGCCTAGTGTGCCGCCTTGTGGTGCACTGGTTCAATTTGTGAAGAAGAAGGAGGGTACTATACGGATGTGCATTGACTATAAGCAGTTGAACAAAGTTACAATTAAGAACAAGTATCCTTTGCTGCGCCTTGATGACTTATTTGACCAGCTTCAGGGAGCTAGAGTGTTCTCTAAGATTGAATTGAGGTTGGGGAATCACTAGTTGAAGATTCGGGACTCAGATATTTTGAAGACAACATTCAGGATCCACTATGGTCACTATGAGTTTCTTGTGATGTCTTTTGGGCAGACCAATGCCCCAGTAGCATTCATGCATCTGATGAACAATGTGTTCTAGCCATATCTTGAATCGTTTGTCATAGTATTTATTAATGATATCCCGGTGTACTGATGTAGCTAGGAGGAGCATGCACAACATTTGAGGATTGTACTATAGACGTTTTGGGAGGATAAGCTTTACGCCACGTTCTCCAAATGTGAGTTTTGGCTCAGTTCAGTGGCGTTCTTGAGGCACGTGGTGTCCATTGAGGGGATAAAGGTGGATCGGAAGAATATTGAGGCGGTTCAGAGTTGGCCCAGACCGTCTTCAGCTACTGAGATTCGGAGTTTTTTCGGCTTGGCCAGATATTATTGTCGCTTCGTGGAGGGTTTCCCATCCATTGCAGCGCCTTTGACCAGGTTGACCCAGAAGGGTGCACCATTTAGGTGGTCGGATGAGTGTGAAGAGAGCTTTTAGAAGCTCAAGACTGCCTTGACCACAACTCCAGTTCTAGTGTTACCTTCAGCATCGGGTTCTTATACAGTATATTGTGATGCTTCTCGGATCGGTATTGGGTGTGTCTTGATGCAGGAGGGTAGAGTGATTGCTTATGCTTCATGCCAGTTGAAGCCTCATGAGAAGAACTACCTCATTCATGATTTGGAGTTGGAAGCCATCGTTCATGCATTAAAGATTTGGAGACATTATCTCTATGGTGTGTCTTGTGAGGTATTTACGGATCATCGGAGCCTTCAGCACTTGTTCAAGAAAAATGATCTAAATTTGAGGCAGCGGAGATGGTTGGAGCTGCTAAAGGACTATGATATAACTATTTTGTATCATCCCTGGAAGGCTGATGTGGTGGTCGATGCCTTGAGTAGGAAGGTGGTGAGTATGGGTAGCCTTGCATTCATTCCTGTTGGTGAGAGACCGCTTGCATAAGATGTTCAGGACTTGGCCAATCAATTCGTGAGGTTAGATGTTTCGGAGCCTAGTCGGGTTCTAGATTACGTGGTTTCTACGTCTTCTTTATATGATCGCATCAGAGAGCGTCAGTATGACGACCCCCATTTGCTTGTTCTTAAGAACACGGTTTAGCACAACGATGCCAAGGAGGTTTCTATTGGAGATGATGGGGTGTTGCGGATGCAGGGTTGGATTTGTGTGCCCAATGTAGATGAGCTACATGAGTTGATTCTTAAGGAGGCCCACAGTTTGCGGTATTCCATTCGTTCAGTGCCGCAAAGATGTATCAAGACTTGATGCAGCACTATTGGCGGAAGAGGATGAAGAAAGACATAGTGGAGTTTGTAGCTTTGTGCTTAAATTGTCAGCAGGTGAAGTACGAGCATCAGAGGCTGGGCTGTTTGCTTCATAGGCTTGAGATTCCTGAGTGGAAATGGGAGCGTATCACCATAGACTGCTTAGTTGGGCTCCCATGGACTTTGAAGAATTTTGATGTTGTTTTGGTGATTGTGGACCGGTTGACTAAGTCCTCACATTGCATTACAATTGGGACTACCTATTCTTCAGAGTGGTTGGCTGAGATCTATATCCGCGAGATTGTTTGCCTTCACGGTGTGCCGGTGTCCATTATTTCAGATCAAGGCATGCAGTTCACATCACAGTCTTAAAGAGCAGTGCAGCAAGAGTTAGGCACACGTGTTGAGTTGAGTACAGCATTTCACCCTCTGACAGACGGACAGTCCGAGTGCACCATTCAGATATTGGTGGATATGATACGTGCTTGTTTCATGGATTTCGGGGGTTCTTGGGATCAGTTTCTGCTGCTTGCAGAGTTTTCCTACAAAACAACTACAAATCGAGTATTCAGATAGCTCAATATGAGGCCTTGTATGAGAGGCGGTGTCGGTCTCTGGTTGGTTGGTTTGAGCCATGTGAGGCTATGCTATTGGGTACTGACTTTGTTCAGGATGATTTGGAAAAGGTTAAGTTGATTCAGGATCGGCTTCGCACGGCACATGCTAGACAGAAGGGTTACGCGGATTAGAAGGTTCGTGATGTTGCTTACATGGTGGGAGAGAAGGTATTGCTCAGAGTTTCACCCATGAAGGGTGTTATGAGGTTCGGGAAGAAGGGAAAGTTGAGGCTTCGATATATTAGGCCTTTTGAGGTGCTTGAGAGGATTAGAGAGATGGCTTACAAGCTTGCATTGCCACCTAGTCTATCGAGTGTCCATCAAATATTTCATGTTTCTATGCTCCGAAAGTATTTCAGTGATCTGTCTCATGTTTTGGACTTCAACACGGTTTAGTTAGATGGGGATTTGACTTATGATGTGGAGCCGATGGCCATTTTATATTGGCAGGTTCGAAAGTTGAGGTCAAAGAATATAGCTTCAGTAAAGGTGCAGTGGAGAGTTCAGCTAGTCGATGAGGCTACTTGGGAGACCGAGCGGGAGATGCGAAACAGATATCCACCTATTTGGGCTCCAGGTATGATTCTAGACCCGTTCGAGGATGAATGTTTGTTTAAGAGGGGGAGAATGTAATGATTCAGTCGGTCGTTTTGAGTATTATAGCCTTGTTCCCCCATTTATTGCTTATTCTATGCTCATTTGTTGATACGTGACTTGCCGGGGTGGTTGGTTTAGTTTCGGAAATGTACCGGAATGAGTTGGGATACTTAGTCCCAAGGTTGGAAGCCTAAGTTGAAAGAGTTAAGAGGATGTTGACTTATGTGTAAATGGCTCCGGAATGGAGTTTTGATGGTTCCGGTAGCCCCGTATGGTAATTTTGGAGTTAGGAGTCTATCCGGATAATGATTTGAAGGTCCATAAATGATTTCGGCTTGAATTGGCAAAAGTTGGAAAAGTTGAAGTTTGGAAAGTTGAGAAGTTTGACCCAGGGCTCATATTTTGGTTCCGGAAATTGGAATAGGTCCTTTGTGTCATTTATGACTTGTGTGCAAAATTTGAGGTCAATCGGAGTTGGTTTGATAGGTTTCGACATCGGTTGTGGAAGTTGGAAATCCATTAGCTTCATTAGGATTGAATTTGGGGTATGATTCGTGTTTTGATGTTGTTTAATGTGATTTGAGGCCTCGACTAAGTTCGTATTGTGTTTTAGTACTTGTTGGTATGTTTGGTTGAGGTCCCGGGGGCCTCGGGTGGATTTCGGATGGTTAACAGATTGAAATGTGGACTTGAGGAATTGCTGAAGAATTTTAGGTCTACAGCGATCGCACCTGCGAAGGATTTGGCCGCAGGTGCGAGAAGAACACTACTACTTTTTAACACACCCTATACACCTTACTATCATGGTCATGGGATACCTTGTATGTTATTATTCCATAAATATCGAGAATTTTAGCTTAGGCCATATTTTATCCCAAAATGTCAAACTTCGACGAAATTCATTTTCTTCGATTTGTTTACCCTCTCACCTTCACGAATTTACTTATCCCTTGTTTGAAATAGCATAATACTTGTAACCTCAAAATAATCTCATTCCCGAGCTTGCGTCTATTAACTTTACGACGAAACCTTAACGTACAAAAATATGGAATATAACATCTCATTTACGAGCTTATATCAATTTACTTATGGCGTACTTCCATGTACGAAAATATGGGGTGTAACATCCCATGTCCAAAATCACCATACCGGAACTATCAAAACTCTGATCCGAGGTCAAATACACAAAAGTCAAACTTGGTCAACTCTTTCAACTTCAAGCTTATCAAGTGAGCGTCATCCTTCAAAATCAATTATGAACCACTCAAAAACTAAAGCCGACGATGCACGCAAGCCATAATACACCATGTGAAGCTATTTGTGACCTCAAACTGCCGAACTAAAAGCAAATGCTCAAAACGACTGATCTGGTCGTTACATCCTCCCCCACTTAAACATATGTTCGTCCTCGAATGTGCCTGGAGTCATTCCAAAGCTATCAAATCACTGCATGAGTTCACCATACATACACCCAAGGCTGATCCCATGTCACCCCAATCCATGTAAGCCTAACAACACAACTCAACTGAAGATCGCACCCCATCCTTAGTCCATAAACCTTAGAACCCAATCTTCAACGTCTGAAACCCATCATAAGACCCAAATCTTGCATCAATAAACTGTATAAGCCTGAACAAGCTGGATCAAGTCACAACCTAAACCCAAGGTATAATCACCTGATATTCCACATAACTCAGATGTTCGTAGAAATAACTTCTGACCACCATAACTACCCAATAACAATCTTGGTACCTGTAATACACTTCATGCCAAATAAAACCTTGTTCTGGACCTCCGCAACGCTGCTAGTGATGAAAGAAACATGCAGAAACTCATAAACACCTATGAAATCAACAAGTCAACAAGCTCTCTCATCCGACAAGGCTCATTTTCCAATTCTGAGCGGAAATAGGGTATCATTCTTCCAAACACTCCTCATCCTGATACAATAGTGCAAATATCAGATCTAGAAACCTCGTCTCAGCCAATACAAGCAGCCCAACTAACAACTCACCCCGAAACCACATGGATTCTCACACAACACGGTCTGTTGACCAAACAAGAAACAACTCAGAAAGAAAGTATCTCACAATAGAAAGAAAGCAACATACGAGGACTATCTAACACGTACAATAGATATAACAATAAAAGTACAATTTCATTAACTCATCCCACAGAGGAAAAATAAAACACGAAATAAACACAAGGAAGGGTATCCCACATAACATCTATTACGGTGCGCAACCCGATCCCAAATATATCAATCCACATAGGGATACCCATCAAGCCATAATGCTCGATATCACTAATTAAATGTATGCCAATATCAATCACGCTAGAGTGCACAAATATAACTGTGGAAAAATTAATAGGAATAATACAATACAAAGAAGAGCAAGTACAACTAAGGTGCAATAAGCAAATCAACATCACAAGGGCCATGTCGCCCATATTGTCATAAGGCCTGAACAGAATTACAACATGCGTGCAAATAATTGTATAATCTCACAAACCATCATAGCATAATAGGGAAGCGCATAACATAGACTGTGGCACGAATAACATCCATTCTGCCCAGTAATATACCCACGATAGCAATTGCGTAAGAGTAACAAAACTTGATTTGATATAGAATACACATTCTCATTAGGATTTCAATAGCCCCCAAACCATTTCCGATCATTCCCAAATAGATAAATAACCTTCCAAAAACCCACAACAACCTATCCTTAACGTATCCCATCAGTTATCCTATTCTCAACATTTCTTCACAATCCGCAATCAAGGAATAGTCCGCCTACGAGGACATCCAGCCCCAAAACCTCATGAATACCAGAATCTCTGTACCTGATCTCAATCCCGCTACTCAAATAGCTGGTACATCACTCACACTCCATCATCTTACAGAAAACACCTGCATCGATCTTCAAGGCCACGCAGCAAAACATGAATCTTAGAAGCCCGAAACCAGGCAGCCACCATAACACCAGCCAAGCATCCGCAAGTCAAAAACACAAGGTGCCTCCCAGAATGTATGCTTTTCTCATGCGATATCAAATAGCACCAGCATTCTCTTAACTTCTGATATCCATCTAGGAGAAAACCATAATGCACAACATATTGCTTATGCCAGTAGCAGAAAGACAGCTCAAGCCGTGGTCGACACCATCGAGAACTCTCTGAAACCCGTCCGCACACAATCAAACTATCAGAACTGAATTTCCCCAACTCAACCGAATCACGCAAATCGTCCAACCCAAGAGTACTGCCATAAACACTGGTAAAGAATTACCACCCAAAAAGGACCAATTACTTTTATTACTATGCTGACCCAACATCACTGAGCTGACCCATTTCTTCAGATCCTCCTCGACTTTTCTTCAGGATAACACTTCTCCCTACCGGTACACAAAGATCCCAAAACCAAAGTTCAATACAGAAGATCCTAGCATGAACCATGTAGCTCACAAGCTGATAAACCACTGTATTTCCTTTGAAGCACCCCATAATGCCGCAACCGAGATACCCACTCTGAAGAGACCTTCTGTGAATCTGAAGCTATTTCTCTAACCTATCTGATACTGAAATATAGAATTGTTAATGATGCAAAAATATCGCAAGTCCCAGCAATATCCCATACAAATCTCAGATGTTAATCATATACAAATTTTGGGAACCCTTCAATACCACATATACATCTCAGGCCAAAATAGATATAATACATGACCCTGAAATCTGATTGTCGATAGTGGACTACCCCACTTGGAGTGAAGCCATAGGACATAACATCTAATGATCCACAATACCCACCTTCATAGCTCGTACAACACCAATCATAAGATACCTCAATCATCTATTAAGCGCATGTCCATCCTCGTGACAGTCAAGCATGTTTCCTCAAGTGCCTTGAATGACAATATGTACCTTTCACTGAATAGAAGTCCCATACAAAACACATAATCTCTAGAACCACAAACTACCCTCATGTCAACACCTTTTCATGCCCCTACCATGAGCGCGACGATTAAGCCACCAATTAAATCTTCCCAAGCTTGTACTTATCAACCAGATGCAGAACTCGTTGCACCACCACATGAACAACTGAATGATCTTTCAATACATCAACATCCTCAGTCTGGACAACGCCTCGAAACAATGATGGAGCATCCATGGCCCCCTCATAGCCCATCCGCAGTATCACAAACCGTCGGCGCATAGCTGATACCGAGTGCGCAATATCATACACGAGTGGATGCAAAAGAATATAAAATATACGCGTCAAGCTGAATCAAGGTCGCACGATAAGGAATGAAAGAAGTGGAATTTCCTAATAGTTCTGTAGCCTCTCGAAGATAAGTACAGACATCTCCGTACCGATCTGCAAGACTCTGCTAAACTTGATTATGAATCGTAACACTTGTGAACCAATAGCTCTAATACCAATTTTTCAAGACCCCAAAACCCCACCTTAGGTAGTCGTGATGGCACCTAGTCACTGAGACTAGGTAAGCCTAACACATGCTGAGAACTTACAGAATTTAACCAACTTAACTATAAAACATCAATTAATAACTGAAATAACATACCTGAACCCACATCAATCATACAATCCCAAAACCGGTAGTACAAGTCATAAGCTTTTCTAAGAGTAACTAGGAATATCAAGTACATCACTGTCCCGAAATAATAGTAAGCAGTGGAAATGAAAGATAACAGAAGGTGACTCCGAGGCCTGCGAACATCAAGCAGGTATACCTTGAAGTCTCCAGCCGTGCAGACATAAGTCTCAAAACTAACTCGATCAGAAGTACCTGGATCTGTACAAATATGTGCAGAAGCGTAGCATGAGTACACCACAGCGGCACCTAGTAAGTATCAAGCCTAATCTCGGTAGAGTAGTGATGAGGCCGGGCCAAACACCTACTAGACATATAAACATGTGCAAGATATAACATAAAGCTAATACTAGAAAGAACATCAATGTGAGACTAATAGGGAAAAGATTATTGACTTACGACCAACAATGAAAATAATAGAAGCACAAATAACACCAAGAAGTAGAAGGAAATAAAGCAGTTACATAATCTGAACTCCGAGGAGATATGAATGAACTCAAATAAGGGAAACAGATGGTAGCTCAATTAATCAAATCGTTCCCAACACATGAACTTGCAACAAAAATTACCCCGAGGCACCACACCTCGTAACCACAAATGATGAGTCAATTTCCAAACCGTCACGTCGGGCAACTTGTGCCCACAATAACAATCACCTTCACACGGCAAGGCCCACGTGCTATAATGTACATTGTATCCGTGTCAAATATTAATTAAATTGATCAAGAAATATATATTTAAACCCAAATAACCGTAATAATAATCTGAAGTAAAGTAAGGCATCAAATGAGATAATGAGTTTATTCGAGGAAATCAAATAAAGTAAAATAAGAACAAGTTATACAAAATGGAATATCAGATAGGTTTAGTTTAGAAACCAATAAAATAAGTAAAAATGTCGTGTTTAAACAAAGTAAATCATCTGTTAAATTAACGAGTTGAATATATAATTTGTTAAAAGTAAAACGTGATGTAAATTTTCAAGTAAAGTAAACATCAAATAGGGTGATGAATATAACTTGAAAACCCATTTAAAGTACAAATGAGATAACAATTTAAACTAGTAAAGCATTGAGTGAGATAACGAGTTTCATTTGAAAGTCACATAAGTAAAGCACCTAAGAATTCTTTTATTTAGAACCGCTAAGTTACCAACAACTCAATCGAATATGAGATAATGACCCCATGCACATAAATTCACCTTGACAATCAATTTACCAAGAAATCACGGAGACACAAGTTGCCATGTTAAAGCAACACATCAAATCATATATGATGCATGACTTACACAAGAAGTCAACATCGTTCCATCACTAGAATGCCGACATTTAACCAAATATGATCAAATACAAGTGAAATGATTTATGAAACAACAATATCTGTTCATCTCATAAACCATCCTAACATAAAATGTATCATGAGAATCACAACCGAGAATAACTTTACTATCACAAACAATTACAACATATCAATCCATTGCGGTGTGCAACCCGATCCCACCTATATCATATCATCTGTCCTTATCGCTGCATATCATATCTTTTCATATAATTTCAATACCGTTGCAGCATGCAACCTGATCCCCAAATAATATGAATTAAGCAAACAAACTACAACCAATTATGATGTATCACAAATTAAACTAAACAAAGTAACTAAACAAAGAAGGTCACAAGCGGATAAAATAGTTACATGATGACTCACAAAGTCAAATAGCAAGTAATGATGGTTCATAAATAAAGGTACAATTACAAAGAATCAATTAGCAATTAAGGCACGTAACGGATAAGGCATGAATTCAACAAGTAATTACAATTAACAATTAAAGAAGGTAAGTAGTAAACTTGACAATAATAAATATCAAATGTATTAAACACTTCAATTAAGTGAAAGAACGAAGTCTAAGAGTCTAAATCGGTCAAATACCATATATAAGCTCTTGTACACACTCTGTAATGACCCGACTGGTCTGGTTGATCTCTAGTACATCGTTTGGTAGTTTGAGGCCTTGATTAGCTTCACTTAATGTATTATGACTTGTATGTACAGTCTAATTTGAATTTCAGGAAGTTCAGAGCTAATTTGGAAGGAAAATTCTCAATTCAGAAGCTTTAAGTTGAAAGAGTTGACCAAGATTTGACTTTTGAGTAAACGATCTCGGAATCGGGATTTGAAGGTTCCAATAGGTTCGTATGATGATTTTGAACTTGAGCGTATGTTCGGGTTGAGTATCAGATGTCCGAGAGCGTTTCGGCGCATAAGTTGAAAGTTGGCATTTTGAAGGTTGTAGAATTTCCTAAGTTTGATCTTAAGTGGACTTTGATATTATCGATGTCCGTTTGGGATTTCGAGCCTTGAAATTGGTTCGTATTGCGATTTTTGATTTGTACGTAAAATTTGGCGTCATTACGGAATGTCTAAGTGGGATTTGGATACGTTCGACAAAGCAAGGCTTGAAATTTAAGAAAGTTTTAGAAATTGAGTTTGATCTTTAATTCATGGTTTTGATGTTGTAATTTTTGTTCCGATCCTTTGAACAAGTTTACATAGGGTATATAAACTTGTTAGATGATTGGACGGAGTTCCTCGAACCTCTGGTGAGTTTTGGGGTGGTTACGGACCACTTTTAGGCCCTTTTGAACTGATGATATCTGATGCCAGGGGTGTGAATCGCGATCGCGGAGGTCTGCGCTGCGATCGCGAAGAGAAAATTGCATTCCAGTCCTTGTGAATCGCGATCGTGGAAGGAAGGTCACGATCGCGTATAAGGAATTTTTGTTATTAGTGATCTAACTTCGGGAGGCTATATTTTGCAATTCATAAGGAATTTTAGGATGATCCCAAATTGAAAGTTGTAGCCTTTTAAATCTTGTTTCCAGAATATTAAACCATTTGTCATTTGGAATTTTGTACAAAAAGCTAACACCATTATGAAGGGTGTCTGTGAAGAAGAAAATAAAATTTGTACATCGCGATCGCGGGATTTTGGCCGCGATTGCGATGAAGAAAACGATGTTGGAACATTTGTTAACCGCTATCGCATGGCTAATAATCGCGATCATGAAGAAGGGGGCCTGGCAGGTATATTTAACATATAATTTTGGGATTTTGAGCTCATTTCTTCACTTTTAAGTTCTTGGAGCACATGTGAGGCGATTTGGGGTGATTTGTGAAGACCATTTTCGACATATATCATAAGGTTAGTTATTCATACTTGTTTCGAGTTAAATACATGGATTATATATAGATTTTAATATGGAATTTAATAGAAATTGTGAAATATTGGGAAGAGAATTTAGAAATGGTATTTTAGATTTTGACCACGAAAGTGGACATGGAATTAGGAATAAATTATATATTTGAGTTCATGGTGCTATGGGTAATGTTTATCTTCGAAGAGTTTCAAAATCCGAGCACGTGGGCCCGAGGTTGACTTTGTTGACTTTTTGAGCGGAGTTGGAAATTGTTATAAATTGATTAATTATGAGTATTGGAGTATATTTTGTTGCTTTGCACGTTGTTTGACTAGTTCTGGATCGATAGGCATCGACTTGAGGTGTTAGAGAGGCGTTGGAGTCGGTTATGGGACTTCGGAGAGAGGTAAGTCGCCTATCTAACCTTGTGAGGGAAAAACTACCCCGTAGGTATTATATTATTATCTGCTACTAGTTGTGGATGCTACGTGCGCACAAGGTGACGAGAGTCCGTACGTGGCTAAAAGCATCTTTATGTCCGGATAGACTTAGGACTTTATCATGCAATACTTATATTATTTGAACTCAATTTGTTAGTTTAATTACCTGAATTTATAATGAAAATTGATTTGGGATTATGTTAGACCGAGCTTCACCACCTTGAGTTGTTTGGTGAGATATTTGATAGTTGGTAAAAGTCATGTTTACTTTATGCTCTCGCTCTTGTATTGCAAACACGTGGCCCGTAATTCGATAATTTTTTTCTCTTTTTGGGGATCGGGCCGAACGCCTCGGCAGAATATGTATATATTAGATGCATCCGTAGATTGGGTCGTACGACCTCGGTAGTGTATGTACACGATTATAAGGACCGGGTCGAATGACCTCGGCATAATTTATGCGTGAAATTGCTAGGAGTCCGAATACACACGAGATTTTTCCTCTTGATTTAACTTGGAAATTACATGATATCCCCTTGTGACCGGAGATCGGATAAATTACTTGATGATTCTTATTTGTTGAGATGGCATGTCCTGTATGGAAATTTAAAATTGATATTCTGTCAAAGGCTCACGTTAATTATTGTTTCTTATTCTATTGATGTTGTTGTATTTCATGTCTACATATAATTCTTGTATTTTATTTATTGGACGACTAGTGGGTGTCGATGTCGACCCCTCATCACTACTTCTCCGGAGTTAGGCTAGATACTTACTGGGTATGCGTTGATTTATGTACTCACGCTATACTTCTGCACTAAATGTCAAAGGTCTGACAAGTTCATATGGTGGTCATCCTAGCGCGTAGGCGCAACTGCCGAGGGAACTTTATGGTGAGATGTTTTCTATGCTACGCATCGCGACCCTCAGAGTCTCCATCTTATTTATTTCCTTGATCCTCTCTATTTTATATTCCAGATATATGTTGTATTATTATTGCACTCTTTTGCAGACGCTCATGCACTTGTGACACCGGGTTTTCGGGATGTTTTAGAATTTGTTTATGGTTTGGCTAAATACATATGCAGCCCCTTAAAGTTGTAATCAATTTTCATTTAGACACTTGAAGTGAAGCAATTACCTATTAAACACTTCTAACCTCTATCAATATGTACACCTATTAAACACAATAGGCTGATATGGCAAAAGGATTGACTATCACCTCACTTAGGCGCGTGGACTGATCCAAAGTCATATATTTTCTTTTGTTTTCCCAAATATAAAAAACACTTTTTTTCAAAATTACCACATCTTATCTCCATTACCGCCACCCCTCCACCAGCCCACCACTGCAACTATCCCTCCATCTGATTAAGCTGTCAGAGACAACCCATCAAGACCATTTCAATACCAAGAACCTTTCTACCGTCCATACGCAGTTTCAATCTGTTGCATATTTTCAAAAAAACAAAAACATAGCCGTCAACCATCAGACAAGCATCACTTAGTTTCCTTCTTCTCCATAGAACACTAACAGATCATTTCCCCACTCTTCATCATTTCAAGACAAAACTATTAATTCAAATAAACACTTTCCTCACACTAGTTCAAGTATTAGGGGTGCAAGATATACTTAAAGAGCTCGCAAGAAATAGGAAAGTCCGGCTTTTGAAAGCCTTTTACCTTATTAGACACTGACAAATGTATTTAAGTAAATGAAATTAGACGTGTTCCTAAAATTAGAAATATTTTAATTTCTGGATTAAGAGTTAACAATTGAACTACTTCTCAAATTTAAAATCTCTAAGGTCTGCACAAAACTTTCACAAGCTCATTCACCTTTCAGTAGTCATAGGCACATCATTTTTTTCTTCAAAAGAGGGGATCGATTAAGAAGAGGACTGGGTGAGGAAGAGGAGGAAGAATGGAGGGAGAGGGCAACAACTGAGAGGTCTATGGAAATGGGGATCGGAGACCTCTGTGCGGAGGAGATATTTTCCTAACCTTCGAGCGTAGACAACCAATACCTTTAATATTCAAGAGTAATGTTGGCACTCTGTCTCGTTTCAAAGAAAGTCTCGTTTCAAAGAAAGAGCACATGCACTGAGTACCCATTTTCCGACGACAATTTTGTTAGCTTGGAGGTGTAGGTAATTTGGGCAGATCATAGCTCCTTTTTTAGTTTCTTATTTAGTCCTTTTCTTTTTTGCTAATATGTAATTTTCTTATTTGTTTAATTTACCATGTTCAGAAGTATTTGGAGAGAGTGAGATTCACACACTTTTATTAGTTTGGGTAGTCAAATTTGAGTTTGATAGACACACATTATCGGATGTTGGACTGTGTAATAGGTAAATGCTCCGATTCAAGTTCAAGTGTCTAAATGGAAATTGACGACAACTTTAAGGGGCTGCATATGTTATTGGCCTTTATGTCTTTGCTTAACATTGACATAGTTTTACTTTATTTTTTTATTTAAATTGTACGTATCTATGATTTTCTAATGCATTAATTTCCTTATCTAATATGATTCATGATTTCAAAAATAATAAAATAAGTAAATAAGTTGGTAGTTCACTGTTGGCTTGCCTGACGGTGACGTTGGGCGTCATCACGACTTATTGTAGGAATTGGGTCGTGACACACTCGTCACCACGTGTACACGTCTTCCACATAATTCAAATAGTACAATCAACCCAAATCCTAAGGGGTGATTTTCCCACATAAAGTTAGGCAAGATAGTTACCTCAATTAAGCCAAATCAATACTCAAAATAACTTTTTGTCACAACCCAAAATCTAACCGTCATGATGGCGCTTATCGTGGAACTAGGCAAGCCACAACTCAACATCTCAACACAGAAAAATCTTTGAACATAAAGACGGAAGCAATTTAATAATTTAGAAAAGCCTTTTTGAAAAAAGAAATATCCAAAATACAATACAATCCATCCTAAAACCGGGGTATCACAGAGTACATGAGCGTCTAAATAAGAATACAGTCCACTACAATGACTAGAGAAATAAACTAAAAATTCAACTAGTGATAAAGAAGGAGAGTCAAGGCCTGCGAACGCTGTGCAGCTACCTTGGTAGTCTCCGAACTCTGAAGCCGCAATCAGAAACCGCCGCCGTGACCAAAAATGCCTGGATCTGCACACGAGGTGCATGGAGTAACGTGAGTACATCCAACTCAGTATGTAACAAGTCCAAACTTTGGACTGAAAGGTAGTGACGAACTCAACCGATACAAATAAAATAGAAATAGCTGAACAGAAATGTAGGCATACTTTCAAATTAAATAAGCAACTCAAAACAGTAAAGTGAAGTAGATCCGAACAGTGTAAAGAATATAACTCTGCTATCTCTACATGCCAATGCACATGTTGTATGTGATGCACCATGCTGTCAGCCTCACACTCTCGAATGCTCAACCACTTGGTACTGTATATGGACCATACGGCCCAAGGAAGATCCATCCCATAATATATACATCACTGACTGTAAGTCACCCAGTACTGAGGAAAGCTAATCCAGCCCCGTGGAGAAGATCTATCTCCAGGTATCAAGTAGTTCGGACAAGATCCATGTCCAAGGAAGATCCATCCCTCAATAATATCAACCGCGCTCAGTGGGGGTGTGTTACAGACTCCGGAGGGGCTTCTACAGCCCAAGCGCTATCATAACCGCTGCGGCATGCAGCCCGATCCCACAACTGTCACTCATAATCAGGCTCTCAGCCTCACTCAGTCATCAATCTCTCCAGTCTCACTCACGGGCTCACAATATCAGGAAAACTAGCCCGAAACAATGATATAATGTATCAATAAATAACAACTGAGACAGAGATATGATATGAAATACATGAACATGATTGAGTATATAATATCAATAAAATCAGTGAGATGACAGCAAGAAACGACCACTAGGGGTCCCCAACAGTACCCCTAAACATGATATCTAGCATGATTGACAACTCAATTACTTTATCACAAGATGAAAATACGGATATCAACAAAATAAAGTCACTATACAGTGCCATGGAATCAACCAGGCCACAATTCTCACGGTGCACGCTCGCACGCCCGTCACTTGGCATGTGCGTCACCTCAATACCAATCGTATAACACATAGTTCGGGGTTTCGAACCCTCAAAACCAAGTTTGAAGGCGTTACTTACCTCAAACCGAGCAAATCCTACTCCGAAATGCCTTTGCCCCTCGAATCAGTCTCCAAACGCCCCGAATCTAGACACAAGCAGTACGGTATAATTAATATAGGCTAAAAGAATCAATTCCACAAGAAAAACACAAAATTATAAGCCAAAAGCCGAAATCGGTCCGAACCCGGCCCCCGGGCCCACATCTCGAAATCCGACAAAAGTCACAAAACTCGAAAGCTCATTCACTTACGAGCCTAACCATACCAAAATTACTCAAATCCGATAACAAAATCCCATTCAAAACCTCAAAATTCTAACTCAAGAGTTCTTCCTCTTTTTCCCCAATTTCTCACCCCAAATCACAAATTAGATGATAAAATTAAAGATGAAATCATGGGATTTAACCAAAATCAAGTAGGAATCACTTACCCCAATCAATCCACAAAACTCCCTTCAAGCATTGCCCAACTCCGTGTTCTCTAGCTCAAAATATGAAAAATGGGTTCAAATCCTCGTTTTTGAAATTAATACCGTTTGCCCAGATTTCTTACATCGCGAACGCGACCGTCCTCTCGCGTTTGTGCAGGCCAACTCAAACTACTTCCTAGTTTACTCTTCGCGAACGCGATCAACGCTTCGCTAACACGAAGCTTTACAAGCTCAACTCATCGCGAACGTAGCCCATACCTCGCGAACGTGTATACCAAAGACCTGGGGTCCCCAGCTGCCTCACTTCTGTTCGCGAACGTGACACCACTAGTGCGTTCGCGATGCACACAGAGACCACACCTTCGCGTTCGCGTCCTCTTCTTTGCAAACGCGAAGAACAAAATCTTCCTAGATCACATTAACCCTTCGCGAACGCAAGGCTCCTCTCGCAAACGCGTAAGAGGAAACAAAAAAATATGCACCAGTAGATATCAGCGATCAACCAAAGTCCAAAAATGATCCGTTAACCACCTGAAACTCACCCGAGGCCGCCGGGACCTCAACCAAATATACCATCAAGTCCGAAAATACTATACAAACTTAGTCGAATCCTCAAACCACCTCAAATAACATCAAAAACACGAATCACTCTCCAATCCAAACTTAATGAACTTTGAAATTTCCAAATTCTACAAACGATGCTGAATCATACCAAACTACGTCCGATTGACCTCAAATTTTGAACACAAGTCATATTCAACATTACGGACCTAATCCAACTTCTCGAATTGGACAAGTCATATTCAACATTCGACCCCGATATCAAAAAGTCAACCCTCGGTCAAACTTCCCAAAAATTCGACTTTTCGCCATTTTAAGCCTAAATTAGCTACAAACCTCAAATTCACAATCTGGACACGCTCCTAAGTCCAAAATAACCCAACGGAGCTAACGGAACCGACATAACTCTATTCCGGAGTCGTCTTCATACCATTCCAACTACGGTCAAAGTACTAAGATTTAGGCTTTCGTTTTAGGGACTAAGTGTCCCAAAACACCCCGAAACCAAAACAAGACCTTCCCGGCAAGTCACATAAGCAGAAACAGATACGGGGAATGCAATAAATAGGGGATCGGGGCTAATACGCTCAAAACGACCGGCCGGGTCGTTACACTTTTCCTTCAAAATTCACCTCCGCTCGGCTCAAATATAGCCAAAATGACTTAATAATATCAAATAATGAAATATAAATCAATACCAATTAATAAAGTTATGATCTTTATACAATTTCCAAAAAACCAACCAAAGTCAACCCCTGGTCCGCCCGGTCAAAATTCGGGTCCAAGGGTAGGTCTTGACTATCCATAACTTCATGAGTCCATATATGTGTTTTGTTTTCAAATCCGAGTCCAAAGCAACTCTTGTTGATACCCAATTTTGCCTTCATATTTTATAAAGTATTCCATATACTTTCAAAATATTATTTTTTCATTATTACCCAATTTACAAGAGCCATATAAGTATTTTCTATAATCTTTAAAGCTTTAAAATTGATTTTCTTTTATTTAAATTATTCAAATATTTATTAATTATCCCTTCAAATTATTTTAGCATGATTTAATCATCCAAATGTATTATTTATACCCACATGTATATGTTATAACATTTTACTTATTTCATATAATTATATATGTATTTTTGAGCTATTTACACAATTTTTGCAAAAATAGCCTATATTATATAGATAATTATAATTATTACATTTTTATGATAAAATAGTATTTTTATATTTTTATAATGTTAAGTTATTATTTTCAATCATTTTACTGCATAAGTAATTTTTTTTATTTATTAATTATTTTTCATAAATTATATTTTGTTATGAAATAAAAGTAATTTAGTAAAACATGAACAAGAAATAGAGATAGTGAGAAGGGAGAGATTTTTTTACTTCAATTGTGTGTGTTTTCCTATCTATTACAAGTCCTTTATATAGATCATGGAGGAAGATAATGGAGGAAGAGTAGACATCCACCATAATTTAATTATCTTATAATATTTTTAACAAATTTCATGTATTTAATTTATAGCCTTATATAGGGCTAATTTCGGACCAAATATAGGCCCAAGGCACTTAGCCCATCCCATTAACCTTTCAGCAGCCCAAACCAAATGACCCCTTCATTTAACCTGGTCACGACCCGTCTCATGACCCGTCCTGCTTCCCTTTCGATCCCGGTCGTTGATCTTAAATGATCAACGACCGACAACAACCCTTACCCTCTCTTTATAACCCCTCGCCCAAATCCTAGAGACCCATTTCCCCGCCCAGCCACCTCTGTATTCTCTCATCTCTCCACTCTCATACTAACCCTAGCCGACCATATAGATTCTCTCTTATTCCTTCCTTGTACGCGTTCATGCGCGGATTCTACTTACCTTTTATGCTACTATCACTCATTTATGGTAACTTTCGTTACTATTATACGTATGGCAAGTTTGATTCTCACAGATCTGGCTTTTATTCTATGGTTCTGGGTGTGATTATGGTTCTATACACTTAAAAAGAGATAATTTCTCTTGTATATGGTATGTCTCCGGTGATTTTGTCGTGATTGGGGCTTGTGAATGATTTTCCCTAAATCCGACTTCAACTAGGGTTCAGAGTTCTTACTATCTCTGTTATTTTGAGCATGCATAGAGTATATTCTTTCCTTCTTTGTGTTGATTGATTATATTTCCTTGTTTGTTCGTCCAAGATTGCTATTATATAAACCACCCCCCCCTTCTCTGTTCCCCTTCTAAGACTTAACGATTATTATTTAACTACTGTTACCACTACTATTCTCTCACTCTCACTCATTTTATACTATTATGAGACTTTTGATTTTGGCCGGCTGAAAGCCAAGGCCATCAGAATCCGTTCATTAGCCTCCTCCAGTGCAAGTACTGCTCGGAGCCCACTTCGAGGCTCTTATGAACTCTGAAGCACTGTAGATTTGGGGTTTCATTGTTCTCCCGCAATCGCCGCTATTTTAGAGATTTTGAGTTTCTCATCCTATGTTCGCTTGTTTGCAACTAGTTAGTACTTTATACCCTCGCATTTCTACTTCCTTTTGTTTGTGTTTATGTTGTGTGCACTAGTGCTACTTGGATTTCCTTGAGTTAATGTAATTTTGATATTATGCCACTTTGTATACGATCATGCTTGTCTTATTACCATTATGCAGTAGCTTCAACTCTGTTCAAGTCTTGATTTTAACTCATTGTAACGACCCGATCGGTCGTTTTACATTCTAGCGCGTCATTCGGCGGTTTGAGGTCTTGAGTCACTTCAGGTATCATGACTTGTATGTGTGGTCGTAATTGAATTTCGGGAAGCTCAGAGTTGATTCAGATAGAAAATTCTAATTTCGGAAGCTTTGTGTTGGAAGAATTGACTAAGGTTTGACTTTTGAGTAAACGATCTCAGAATCGGGATTTGAAGGTTTCAACATGTTCGTTTGATGATTTCGGACTTGGGCGTATGTTCGGGTTGAGTATCGGGTGCTCCGGGAGCATTTCAGCGCCTATTATGGAAGGTTGGAATTTTTGAAAGTTTAAGAACTTCATTAGTCTGATTTGAAGTAGACTTTGGTGCTATCAATGTCCGTTTGGGGATCCGAGCCTTGGCATGGCTTCGCTATGTCATTTATGACTCGTGTGCAAAATTTGAAGTTATTCCGGATTATTTTGGTACGTTTCGGCACAAGATATAAAATTTGGAAATTTGAAATTTATAAGTTGATTCGAGGCGTGATTCATAATTTCGACGTTGTTTGGCATGATTTGAGGCCTCTACTAAGTTCGTATGGTGTTTTAGGACTTGTTGGTATATATGGTTGAGGTCCCGGGGGCCTCGGGCGGATTTCGGATGGTTGACAGATCAAATTTGGACTTGAAGCATTTGCTGGAATTCTGCCTTCTGGTGCAATCGCACCTGCGAAAGTTTGCTCGCAGGTGCGAGCTTGTAGAAGCGAGATGGGCTTCACAGAAGTGGCCATGCATGACTGAGGCAGTGGTCACAGAAGCGGGCAGGTGGACCACTGAAGCCGAGTTGCACCTGCGACGGGTTGATAGCAAAAGCGGAAAGTGAGAGGGAGGGCTACTCCGTAGAAGCGGCAGTGTTGCCGTAGAAGCGAGTCCGCAAAAGCGGACCCTTTGTCCGCAGAAGTGAGGGAAGCCACAGAAGCAAAGGGGAGCATCGCATCCGTGAGAGCACAGATGCGGCCAAGTGTATCACATATGCGAAAACACTGGCAGTGTTAAAAACAGAGGGGTTACGACATTTTTATAATTTTGGAGTTCAAACACTCAGTTGGGGGCGATTTTGCAGAGGGAATTCACGGGAATCTTGAGGTAAGTCACTTGTGACCATTTTTAGTCGATAATATTGAATTATCATCGAGTATTCCGACTAGATTACATGTTTTTAGGTGTAATTCGAGAATTTAGGTCTAGGGATTTCAAAATAAGAATTTATGATTCGGAGGTCGAGTTGATGTTAGAATTTGGTAAATTTGATATGGTTGGACTCGTGGTTGAATGGGTGTTCATATTTTGTAATTTTTGTCGGGTTCCAAGACGTGGGCCTGGGTCAACTTTTTGGAGCGATTTATCAATTATTTGCTAAAGTCATAGTTTCATTATTTAAATTAGTTTCTTATAGTCATATTTATAGTATGGAATTGTTTTGTCTAGATTCGAGCCGATCAGAGTTGGAAAAATCAAGGGAAAGGCCTTCTTATTGATTGATTGAGTGAGGTTTGAGGTAAGTGACTTGTCTAACCTTGTGTGGAGGAAATTCCCCTTAGGATTTGGTACTGTTATGGTAAATTGCAATACTTGAAGGCCGTGTGTACGAGGTGACGAGTGCGTACTCGGGATAAATGTTGAAAATACGGTTTCGTTTTTATTCCCTTAATTGAGTTACTCTAGCACATGTAACCATCATGTTTAGCGTAATGTCACATGTCTACGTGTCTTATCTCTTACTTGTAATTTGTGCAACATGCTTAGTTGAATTACCTGTTTTCTTGATTTTGTATTCATTCTTTAACTGTAGAATTCCTTGCTATAATTTCATTGTTCCAATTGTTATGTGTTGTTTTCGTGAGTTTTGGTTGAGATAACTGTTTGGTTGTGGCACGAGGTTTCTGCCGTGCGGAGTGTTATTATGGCACGATGTTTTTCTGCCATGCGGTTATCATTGTTTGCACGAGGTTTATGCCGTGCCCCTGTTGCATATTTACTTTTGGGACTACGAGGTGGTACCTCGGGAGCGCCCCTGTTGTTTAGCTCTATATGTTGTGTTGTTGTTGTGGTTATTGTTGTTTCTCAACTTGTAAGAATCTTGTTTGTCCTCACGTGTTGTAGTTGTCTTCTTGAATTCCGTGTTTTTCTCTTTCTGTAAATTCTCATTATTCACTTCTCAGTTATTTTATTATATTATTATATCTTCTGTCTTGTTTTCTATTATTTCCAGTAGGGCCCTTACCTGATCTCGTCACTACGTTACTAAGGTTAGGCTTGGCACTTACTAGGTGTCATTGTGGTGTACTCATACTACACTTCTGCACATCTTTTTGTGCAGATCCAGGTATTGCTTACCAGACCAGGTACCAGTGAGCTAGCCCGTACTTGGAGAATTCAAGGTACATCTTCCAGCGTCCACAGACCTCGGAGTCCCCCTCTATCTTTATTATGTTGTTTTCCTCATTCCTCATTAGACTATGATGTATAGAGATATTTAGTATTTTTTTCTCTTTTGAGCTTGTAACTTATTTCCACGGGTTTTGCGAGTTGGAACTATTTGAAATCACAGTTCTTATTTATTTCAGATGTTGAGGTTGAGTTTTAGCTTTATATTCACGTATTTCGCATAATTGTTAGGCTTACCTAGTCTTAGAGATTAGGTGCCATCACGACATCCTACAGAGGGAAATTGGGGTCGTGACAAGTTGGTATCAAAGCCAGGTTCATAGGTGTTATGAGTCACAAATAGATTTAATAGAATCTATCGGATGTGTATGGATACGTCTGTACTTATCTTTGGGAGTCTATGGAACTGTTAGGAAAACCTTCACTTCCTTGATTTTCTCATCATGCGATTTGACTCCTTTGGGGCTTATGCCTTTATTTCCTTCCTACTCAATCTCATGCGACGTGAAGCTCTTGTTATCAATTGGGCATCGAGGAGTTGTAGTGGTACTGCAGACGTGGTGCATGATGTTTTTCCCTGCGTATTCGGGAAGGCTATTATCATGTCCTTACAGACGGATGTTCTGTCATTTCAGCTCAATATTTGTATTTTCTATGGTTTTGAGGCTATGCACAAATTGCTATGATGTTCATGCATTATTATCGCATTGGTGTAATGGTAGAGTGCTTGTCTATGTGTCGAGGTAGTGAATGACTCAAAAGGAGGATCTCTCAGTGCGTGGTTTAGGGTTTCGACATTTAATTTCAAAAGAGGAAAGGCAATCGGACTATGTATATTCAGGCCATGGTTGATGGAGTAGTGAGACTTGATATTTTCGAGCGTGGTGGAATTTTAATTTGTGATGTGGTGTCGCCGTCGTTGTTTAAATGCATTAAGGTTCACCGGTGTTATGGTATTCTTTAATTTGCCTTCAGGCAGGGTGTTGTAAAGTGGTGCCTGAGAAGCGATTGTCATAGATGGCGGTGCGTAGCGGTTTCAGAAATTGAATTGGTGTTTCTAATATTGATGGCTCGGAAAAGATGATCTTCTAGGAGGTTTAGAGTTGGTAGCAATTTATTAGTTCAGGTGTTACAGGTATGGATTTTGGTTTGGGGCAGTAATTGGGCAGCGAAGAATGAGGAAGGACATGTGGGAGGTGTCTTGCGGTGGTTGAATTACTAGCAGGTCAAAGTATGAAGAGCAGAGGTCGAGGAGTTGCTTAAAGGAGGTGGTTTAACCGAAGTGGGAGTGGCAGAGTAGCATATGGATTCTGTGGCAGGAAAACTACTTGCCTTGAGAAAGTTTAGGGCGATTTGGGAATCGTGATGGAATGTGATTTGGTCTATGGATTGTATTTGGGATGGTGGCTACTGTACCGAGGAAGATTGAATGTGGCAAGGAGGAGCTTGCTAGAAATGAAGTGGGGTGTGAAAACTTGATTATCGATTGGGATGCAACATGACTTCGATTTTGGAATGTGTTGTCGGACTTTAAGTTGATGTCAATGGGGAATGAACAAACTTGTACAGTCGGTGGACGAGCGTTAGCTCAGGAGGGTTTACTGATTTCGTAGTAGTTGTACCCAGTGCAGTGCTATTGGAAGATATCGCCATGGAATTCCCAAGGTGGGTTATCTCCTGTGAGCAGATTAGCGGTTGCGTGATGTTGATGAAGCTTCTACGAAGTATTCTACTTGCTACCCGGTAAAAGGTCGAATATGTGATTGTGGCTGATGATTTAGAATGTTCATAAAAATCTTAACAAAAGACTTCAAGAAATTTGGCGGGTTAACGGTGCAAGATCATAGTAACTAAGAAAGAGGAATCGTTGTGGGCTCTACATCATGGATGGAAGCATAAAGCTAAGTGGGGAAGCCCACCATCTATGATTGGATCGCGTGGTTGTCTGTTTGTGCGGGCTTTGGTTATTGGTGCATTGGTGGATCGTTTATGGCTAAGAAAAGAAAACATCAGGGTAATTCGAGCAAAGAACTTGTTGAGTGTGCGCTATATTACGCCTTATCGGTCCACATGCATGTTTTGGGAAGACTCAAAGTTTATGCTTCTTGTGGATGTGATGTACAAGGAAAATAATTCATCTGGTTTCTTCTTTGAAGGGGTGTTTAGGTGCTAGCAGAGCGTTGGAGTTTGGTTATATTCGGGACCAAGTCAGAGTGAGTGACTCTCAACAACGGTCCTAGAGCGTTCAAGAATTTAAGTGCAGTGCCTAAGGATTTCGGGTCTGTTGTGTGGTTAAGGATCGAGTTTTACAGTGGATTGTAAAAGGGGCTTGAAGTGTTCTATGTTATCATTGGGTCTGCAGTACAGTATTAGAGGAAAGGGAGAAATAGCTTCGAATTTGCGGAAGGTCTTGTAAAATGAGTGTGCTAGTTGGAGACGCTATTGTGCGCTTGAGGAGGGTATGAGATGGTTCATGAGTATTGAGTCGATGTGGTCTTGTGATGCGGGTCACTCGGGATGAGTGTAGTTTTGGTTCGTTATGTTTTTGAATGGAGCTACTATTATTTCTAAGGCAAGTCGAGAGTAAATTGGAAGAAATTAGGTCGGTTAGTAATGGTTGAATCAGCATGATTGTGGCAATGATCAGTTCCTTCAGCGTGTGAAGTTATACATGTGGTTGGTGGTTGTACGTGCGGGCTTGACAACCACCATAATTTGATTGAGCTGGAAGATATTTGATTCAAATGGCCTTGTTATGGGTAAATGGATCCCGGAAGAGTTATGGCGATTTAGACCACAACTGGAGGTTTGTATTTTCTGCAGTTATGGAAATTGGAGGTTGAGGATCAAGGTTACGGTTCAGTTTGATGAGAATGTCCCGATCTCGAAGGAGCGGGGGGAAAGGATCCAGAAGTTCAGAGCAAGCTGGCATTTTCTTTAGTGTCACCTGAGAACGGTGTCTTGTGTAAGAGGCTTTGTGTATTGAATTGCGGACTCTTGGTTGGCCCAGTATGGTATGATTAGAATCTGCTGGAGGTCCGTTTGTGGGTCTAATGTGAATGTGTGCTCTACATCAGGTCGGATGTGTTCGTTCGGCATAGCATTGCTTCCGGAGGAATCTTCGGGCGTTGGATATTATTCACGTCGTCAGCTATTCCATGTAATGCTCTATTGTGCCATGTTGGTTATGAGACAACTTGATTATTCCCATATGTATTGTGATTACGTGTAGCTTGTGGTGTTATATGAGTAGGATGGCTCTCGAGATGCAGGTAATTTATCGCACCTTAGTTGTGCTTGGGTTTTGTAGCGTATGGCGCTATTTGTCTCCCCAAGGTTGTATTTTGTTTTTTGCACTTGGCGTGCTTGTGGTCGATATTCAGTATTTCGTAGGTATAAGCATTTTGGCTTGATGGGTATTCCCTTATTTATTGTTATGTGTAGATCGGGTGGCATGCCGCTACGGGTATGTTGTTTGGATCGGGTTGCACGCCGCAACGGTATCATGTGTGGATCGGGTTGCACGCCGCAACGGTGAGATGTTGAGTACAGTTCCATATACCTATTTCTATGTATCTTTGTTTTCCATTCTTTGAGAAGGGTTCATAGCGTCTGTTCGGCCCATTCTATTCGTTACGCGGGCTTGAAAGTTCCTTTCAAGAGTTAGTTTTGTTTTCCTTATGTATCATATTCGAGTTGTAGCTTATTGGCACATCGATGGCGTCGTATGAAATCCTGGGCAATGTTTAAGGTAGCTTATTGCATGGGAAACTTGTACTGGATGAGACGCAATTATTGGGCCTGAAATCAGTGCAATCAGATCTATATAAAGTATATTAAAGAGCAAGTATCGTTATCCAGTTCAGAATGAGGTAATGGTTCTTGTCAGGAGGAAAGACTCCATGATTTGTTGATTCGGCAGGTGGTAATGAGTTTTTATGCATCTCTTCCGTCGTGGCAGTATTGCGAGAGTTGGATCAGGCTTATATGTATTATGGGGTGTATTGCGGGCCCCGGGTTCGTGGAATTACAACTATTGTGGTCGGAGGATGTTATTGTGATCAAGCGTTTTATGTGGTGGATGGTGTGATTTCAGTGGAGGAGCATGGTCATGCTGGGCACAAAGTCTGGTAATTGATGCGGTGTTCGTATGTTAGAATTAGTCTCGTGGAAAATTTCGGATGTTGGAATTTGGTTCTGAAGCTTGTTAGCTAAGGTTATAGGGAGGATCTTCAGCCTGGCTCGAGTTAATGTGCTCAACGAGGTGGTGGCGTCACGGGTAGGTGCACGAGGTGTTAAACAGTGATGTTGGAGCAGTTCTTGGCACGTTTGTGGACGAACGTTTGTTTAAGTGGGGGAGAATGTAACAACCTGACCGGTCATTTTGAGTTCTAGCGCGCCATTCGGTGGTTTGACGCATTGAGTAGCTTCACTTAAGGTATTATGACTTGTACGTGTGGTCAGAATTGAATTTCGGGAAGCTTAGAGCCATTTCGGATGGAAAATTCTAATTTCGGAAGCTTTGAGTTGGAAGAATTAACTAAGGTTTGACTTTTGAGTAAACGACCTCCAAATCAGGATTTGAAGATTCCAACAGGTTCGTATGATGATTTTGGACTTGCGCGTATGTTCGGGTTGAGTATCGCGTGGTTCGGGAGCATTTCAGCGCCTATTATGGAAGGTTGGAATTTTTGAAAGTTTAAGAACTTCATAATTTTGATTTGAAGTAGACTTTGATGTTATCGATGTCCGTTTGGGGTTTCGAGCCTTGGAATGGCTTCGCTATGTCATTTCTGACTCGTGTGCAAAATTTAAAGTTATTCCAGATTGTAGAATATGGAAATTTGAAATTTATAAGTTGATTCGAGATGCGATTCATAATTTTGACGTTGTTTGGCATGATTCGAGGACTCGACTAAGTTCGTATGATGTTTTAGGACTTGTTGATATATTTGGTTGAGGTCCCGGGGGCCTCGGGTGGATTCCGAATGGTTAACAGATCAAATTTGGACTTGAAGCATTTGCTGGAATTCTATCTTCTGGTGCAATCGCACCTGCGAAATTTTGCTCGCAGGTGCGAGCTCGCAGAAGCGAGATGGGCTTCGCAGAAGTGGCCAGGCATGACTGAGGCAGTGGTCACAGAAGCAGGTAGGTGGACCGCAGAAGTGGAGTCCCACCTACGACGGGTCGATCTCAAAAGCAAAAAGTGAGAGGGAGGGTTGCTTCGCAGAAGCGGCAGTGTTGCCGCAAAAGCGAGTTTGCAAAAGCGGACCTTTTGTTCGCAGAAGCGAGGGAAGCCGCAGAAGCGAAGGGGAGTATCGCATCTGTGAGAGCGCAGATGCGACGAAGTGTATCGCAAATGCGAAAACCCTGGCAGTGTTAAAAACAAAGGGGTTTCGACATTTTTGTCATTTTGGAGTTCAAACATTCGGTTGGGGGAGATGTTTCAGAGGGAATTCACGGGAATCTTGAGGTAAGTCACTTGTGACAATTGTTAGTCGATAATATTGAATTATCATCGAGTATTCCGACTATATTACGTGTTTTTGAGGTGTAATTCAAGAATTTGGGCCTAGGAATTTCACAATAAAAATTTAAGATTTGGAGGTCGAGTTGATGTCGGAATTTGGTAAATTTGGTATGGTTGGACTCGTAGTTAAATGGGCGTTCATATTTTGTAATTTTTGTCGGGTTCTGAGACGTGGGCCCGAGTCAACTTTTTGGAGCGATTTTTTAATTCTTTGCTAAAGTCGTAGTTTCATTATTGATATTAGTTTTTTATAGTCATATTTATAGTATGTAGTTGTTTTGTCTCGATTCGAGCCGACCGGAGTTGGAAAAATCAAGGGAAAGGCCTTCTTATTGATTGATTGAGCGAGGTTTGAGGTAAGTGACTTGTCTAACCTTGTGTGGAGGAAATTCCTCTTAGGATTTGGTACTGTTATGGTAAATGGCAATACATGAAGGCCGTGTGCGTGGGGTGACGAGTGCGTACTAGGGCTAAATGTTGAAAATCTAGTTTTTTGCCAAATAGTTCATTTTTATTCCCTTAATTGAGTTACTCTAGCACGTGTAGCTATTATGTTTAGCCTAATGTCACATGTCTACGTGCCTTATCTCTCACTTGTAATTTGTGCAACATGCTTAGTTGAATTACCTGTTTTCTTGATTTTGTATTCATTCTTTAACTGTAGGATTCCTTTTTTGTAATTTTATTGTTCCAATTGTTATGTGTTGTTTTCGTGATATTTGGTTAAGATGCATGTTTGGTAGTGGCATGCGGTTTCTGCCGTGCGTAGTGTTATTATGGCACGAGATTTCTGCAGTGCAATTGTCATTGTTTGCATGAGGTTTATGCCGTGCCCCTGTTGCATATTTACTTTTGGGACTACGAAGCAGTACCTTGGGAGCGCCCCTGTTGTTTACCTCTATTCGCTGTGTTATTGTTGTGGTTATTGTTGTTTGTCAACTTGTAAGAATCTTGTTTTTCCTCATGTGTTGTAGTTGTCTTCTTGAATCCCGTGTTGTTATCTTTCTGTAAATTCTCATTATTCACTTCTCTGTTATTTAGTTATATTATTATATCTTCTGCCTTGTTTCCTATTATTTTTAGTAGGGCCCTGACCTGACTTCGTCACTACTCTACTGAGGTTAGTCTTGACACTTACTGGGTACCGTTGTGGTGTACTCATACTACACTTCTGCACATCGTTTTGTGCAGATCCATGTACTGCTTACTAGACCAGGTATTAGTGAGCCAGCCCGTACGTGGAGACTTCAAGGTACATTTGCCAACATCCGCAGACCTCGGAGTCCCCCTCTATCTTTATTATGTTGTTTTCCTCATTCCTCATTAGAATCTTATGTATAGAGATATTTAGTATTGTTTTTCTCTTTGGAGCTTGTGACTTATTTTCACCGGGTTTTGGGAGTTGTAACTATTTGAAATCGCAGCTCTTATTTATTTTAGATGTTGAGGTTGACTTTCAGCTTTATATTCAGTTATTCTGCATAATTGTTAGGCTTACCTTATCGTAGAGACTAGGTGTCGTCATGACATCATACGGAGGTAAATTGGTGTCGTGACACTCATGCATCATTAGCTACGTTGATTCATGACATTTGCCTGGTTCATAATTAAACGTAATTGATGTTTCTTGCACCTTGTTTTGATTTCTTGTACTAAAACCCTTAGGAAACTATGTTCTTGCTCCGAATTGCTCTCTTCATGTTGAATCCTTTATGCATAACTTGTTTTTTCTTTTCAAATTATGTGACAAATACTGTCTAAATGCTTAGCCTAATATGCTCTCTTGCCACTGCTAGCCTTAATGCATGACCATTATTTGTGTTTAACCTGAATGATTTCTAATCATTATGTTTATATATAGCTGGTTACTTATACTGTTGCTTGTTATGAGTCTATGCCTTAGGTTCTTGTGAGGAACTAATTCATGCCTAGAATTTGTCCAAATAAACTACTTTCTGTCGAGTCCTTCATGTACAATCTGCTATTTTCTTAGAGTCAATTCATGAGGAGTCTATATGCTAATACTATCCCAACTAGGTCTCTTTGATGTTTGTTGACTCTAATGTTGCTATCACCATGTGCTCACTGATTGCTTAAAAGTACTAGGAGGAATCTCAACAAATTCAACCTATTCTTCCTATATGGTCAACTAGGATAGTCCTAATGTCTGTTTGACATGTTAGTCTGGAGTTAATGTGTCTTTCTACCATTATACCTTTGGACTTGGGGATCTTTGTGTTATACTCAGTATGATTAGGCTTCCTATTTATTGTTTTCTTATCTGTTTATTACGTGTAATTGTCATTCCTCGTCTATGACTCTGTTTGACCTTCATAACTTAGACTCCTATGTTCAAAAATCCTTTTTTAAGGCTAACTATGGATCATGCTCTATTTTAAACTCATTCTGGAAAAACTTAGCATGTTCATCTCGAATGTGTCTAGTATGTTTAACTTGTTAATCCCAAATGGCATGTCCCCCTAACTCTCCAAGTATTATATCTATCTTTAGCATGTTGTCACCTGCTTAATAGTTTATCTATATTGCATTTACTATGTTGGAAATCAAGTCTGTTGGCTCTCCTAGTTTCCTGTTATTTGCTTAATCAATCCTGTCAATATTGCTTCTGAAATGCCAATGTGTTTATGAATCATGTTAAATGTCACACAATCCTGTCTCTATGAGGTATTGTTTTAGGGCTGTTTAGTTGATTTCCATGTATGGTCCATTAACTTATTTGGTTAAGTGGACATATTGTAAATGTTGGGCTTAATACAAGTCCATGTGTGGCTTTTGGTTGGGTTGTCCAAATGGACATACTCTCTAATGTTTGAGCTTATTTCGGGTATGGGTCTGCTACTTGTGAGGAACGAGACAGTTGAATGCACAGGCAATGTTGGGTTATCTCTTCTTGGGTCTGCTCTATTTGTTGCGTCTGTAGTCATCTCGATTATGTAATATTTGAGTTTGTTTCTTCTTTTATCTTTGGGTCTCTAATAATTTGTAAATAAACGATGGGGGAGATTAGTGAAAAAGGGGTTAGGGTATCGTAATTCTCGCATAAATGGGTAGAGAACATGACTATAGGATCTACCTGCTTTGTTTGCTACTTTGTTCGACATGCTTTATTTCTATACACACATAGAAACCATGCCTATAGAAAATCACACACTTAACTTAACTCGTCTAATAACTGTACACTATTCAAAGCATGTTGGTTTGAGTAAATGTTGTATCTGTTTCCATGTCTATTGCTATGAACTATTAGACATCATGTCTATAAGAACCAAACGCTAATAACTACTTGTTTAGTTATTAGACAGCATGCCTATAGGATGCAATAATACATACCTTTATTAACGCTCATCTAGATACCATAACTATAGGGTGTTAACTAATCAATTAATCGACTGCATTTGTTTCTTCCATTATACTGCCCACCTAGATGACATGCTTATAGGAACAAGCCTAATGAAATTGAGTTCAAATACCAATGTTAGAAATCCTGCCTATAGGATACTGCTACTCGCCTAGGAAGTATGTCTATAAAATCAAGCGCTGGTAATTCTGAGTTTTCGAACTCTTTTACTGCCTCATTGCGCAAATAATTTAGAGATCATGCCTATATGGTTGTAATACCTACAGATTCGTTAGTCTAAACAGCAACACTGCCTGTACGACACTTGAAATCAAAATCACATAGAAGCTATGTTTGTAGGACTTAATGACTATAATACGTCTTAATTCTAAAACTGCCTACTGCCTAATATAAAAATCAGCCCGCGTGAATTTGTTGCTTATGTGTGGGTATAATTGGAGCCATTTATTGTTTTATGTGTAGTCCTACGTGTTTTGAATGTGCGCCTAGTTTTATCATTTTTCACCATCCTAAGTAAAGTCTAGAACAACCCGAATAGTAGGTCCAAAGCCTCCTGGACCGTAGGCATGGGACGGGTAGTACACGCATAAGACATGATTTAGAATTGAATTAGAGCGCTTTAGGTAAACAACTTCAACATAGTAATCGGGTAGCAGGAGATGATAGTCTGTGCTCGCTGAATAATATGAGAAACCCCTACCCTAAGGGAGTTGCGAAGTCTTATTTATATTGCTCAGGGTGATCCTTTAGGCTAAAAAACTTAGGACCCCCCTCCTTTATTTGTTTATTGCTCTCACTTTTTCTTTTGAACTTAGAACAAATAAGTTGTATCCTGTAGCCTGTAAAGCCTTGTACCGATTATTTATATATATAGTTTAATTCTTGTGCGGTTTTCTTACGTCGTAGTAGAACTTTTAAATTCCTTGTCTTCCCTCACTTACACGATCACGTAGGACAATTATAATCCAATAATCCCACATAGCATAAACTTCGGTCGGGACCCATATTTGTACACCTCGAAGAGTGCCAAACACCTTCTCTTTGAGGTAATTTGAGCCCTTACCCGATCTTTGGTGACATAGACTAGTTAAATCAGAGTAATTCACAAATAAGTGCCCTAACGCACCTTAAAATTGTTAGATGGCAACTCTTCTCTTTTAGTACCCATTTAAAAGTGTTTTCACATATCGAAATCCGGTTTCGAGAGAAAAAGGGGCGCGACAGCATGACGACTCTACTGGGGATATGCTTAGGCTCTTACCATAATGAAATTGACTTATGTGAATTTATGGATTATTTGATGACATATACATCCCTTCCCGTATATCCCTTTATTTGTTTAAATTGCTACGACATGTACACGCCCTCCCTGTTTCCCTTTGATTAAATTGGTATGACATGTACACCCCCTACCTATTTTCCTTTGCTTAAATTGCTATAACATGTACATCTCCACTCTCAATTTCCTTCCTCTTGTTTAAGAATTCTATATTATGTCTCTCCCGTCCCTATCTCCTATTTGCTTCATTTAATTACGTTCTCGCACATTTTCATGAGTTAAACTGACTTCTCTCTTTTGTCATTTCCTTTTTTCTTTTTTTCTCCTGTTCATATTATTTACTGTTTTTACACACTTTCATCCTGCAAATATCTGGCAACGTGTTACTATTTTTTCATAAAGCATTCTTTCAACATCATACTCCACTTGTGCTTATTATCAATATAGTGGCGCTTGATGAGTGTATGCGCTTTCCTAAAAATACCCTTTTAAACCGAAAAAACTTGTTAGTGGTAGACTAGTCGATCAGTGGTGCAATCGACTGTCCCATGGCTTTCCCTCTCAAGTTGTCCACTTGAGAGTACCAGTCTAGACCCTTCTAGAAACCACACTCTAATTTGAAATGTACTTGTATCATGCTAAACCTAGTATGGATTGAGATGTCATTGACGTATCAACCCGCTTAGATAAACCTTGTCCAAATTCCAACAAGATTTCCATAATCCTAAAGGACACCATCATATTATGTGCATTACTTTGAGAAAATGTGCCAACATGTTGATCATTATTGCGTAAATAGTCGAATCTGGAGGGGGAAAAGGCTAAATTTTATTTGTTTGCAAAAAATGAAGCATGAAATCCCCATGTTTGGTATGGTCCAGAATATCCTGCCTCTGCTAATTGACTGGTGGAACGACCCTGCACCATGTGAGAGAAACCATGTAAGGAGAATACTGGGTAACCTGCCATCCTTGCTGAATATTCAACCGAACAGGGGACTAATTGAGGCAGCCACCATGTTCTGGGATGAAAAGAGAGTTGTTTTCCGATTTTGCAATATAAAAATGACTCCTCTCTCGGAAGAAATAGGGTTCTTTGCCAAGTTACCATGGGATAGTCCGGGTCTATTGGTGCCAGAAAATCGCACCCCACGCAGTTTTCTGAAGATGTTGGGATTTTAAGAAGAATGACGAACTGGTCTGCCTGAAGAAACCATACATCCCCTTTGAATTTCTATATGAGCAGTATGGGCATAGCAAATCATATCGCCTACATCATGATGAGCTAGCCATTACCTCTTTGAGATGGGTGCACCACCGGGTCTATGTCTTCATAGTCTGTTTCTTGGGTTTGTTGATCATTCCAATGCAAGGGGGGAGAATTCACACTCGCTTAGCCATGGTCGCCAGGACCTTAATGGAGGGTATCGAGGGGCAAAAATACACTATAATCCCGATGATCTTAGCTAAGATGTACCGTGATCTGAATCGGTGCAAGCATGGGTTGAGACACTTTGAGGGTTGTAATCTCTTACTACAAGTTTGCATGCTGGAACAGTTTCAGAGGGGTGATTATTGCCAGGAGCATCTACGTAGGCTACTGAACGACTACATAGCCAGTCATCATCCAAAGAAGATGACATTCATTCTAGATATGTTTGCAAAGCCTAGGAATACTATAAGCTGGGTGTGTTTCTTCAGTAATCTGACAGACGAGCAAGTACATTGGATGTTTGGGTGGTTTCCTAGTAGCAAGTTCATCATCAGGTCCAAAGGAACCACTCACCTAATACTGATCGGGCTGCGAGGTATCTATCCTTACGCTCCTATAAGGGTAATGAGGCAAGCTGGGAGGAAATTAGTCATACCTCGAGTTTCCAACATGGTTTAGAACAAAAGCAAATTTCAAAAGAGATACCATCCCATTCAAGTTTGAAGCCCAACACATGTGGAACCAATAGATCATCATGGAGAGAGAGACTATTAAGCTAAACAGGTATCATGTCGGTCATATGTACTACTATATCTCATAGTTGGAAGATAACATAGCCGGGGACGTCAAACCGGGGGTTAATCTGAAAGATAAGATCATAGATGAGGTGGTTGAGGCACATGTGAAATACAAGAGGCTATGTAAAAGAGTGTTCGAGTCTGAAGCTAAGCATCTAGAACAACATAAGGTGGATATGGAGGCGATCAGAGAATGGAAGGGGATTGTAAGTAAGTCAACAGAGAGGTTGGAGCATCTAGAGCAAGGACTGATGGAGCTAGAGGGGAAGATGACAAAAAGGCTTTGGGTATGTCAAGGCATGGATCTTGATTAAGGAGGGAAGCTGGCAATGGCTTATTTGCTACTCGACATGCACGATCTGGGAAATGTGATTGATGGAGTCAAGAGAGCCAAGCATGGATAAGGTCCTTCGGGGACCAAGTAGACTAGGAGATAATGTTCTTTACTGCTTTCTAGATTAGATTTCGATGTAATAAGGCTTAATGCCATTAGTGACTTTATAATTATTATTTCGATTTAGTGAAAGATTGATTTGTCCTGTTTTAGCATTAATGGAATGGGGCAACGGTGGCATGAATTTTCTCCAAGTCTATATGTCCCTTAGGCCTACCTCAGGCATAAGGAGGTCCCCAAATTAGGACGCGAATTATTGTATGACCTTACGTGATACCTGCTTAAATTTTGCAAACACTCTTTTACCTCATCTTACTGACTTGCTTACCTTTTGTTTTTCTTTCTTTTGATTACTCCCATTCCCAAAGTTTGGTTCGTGCATTCTGGCATCATCAGCATACCACCCTAGATCCAGAGGTCCTCCACCTCCTCCTTCACCTAGCGACCCGAAAAGCAAAGGCAAAGGCAAAGGCAAAGGGAAGATAGATGATCGAGGTGGCAATCGAAAAGACAATGCTACCATGTCAGAAAATGTTGAAACCTCAGATAGAATAAGTACACCAGGACAAAATGAGTTCGTCCTACGTTTGGAATAGAAAATCTTGGAGCTGTAGGGTGAGCTTGAGTAGGTTCGAAATCTTGCAAACCTCTTTCTTACAATAAATGTTCCCGACATCAACTAGCAAAACACAACCACTCAGAACCAAACACCACCGCAAAATACCCCAGCCTAAAATCCACCACCCATAGCTCCACAAAATCCTCCCGTAACGCACCAGTATCATAACACCACACCCCATCAAAACCTTAACCTGCCACCAGTACAAACCCCTCAATAAAACATCCATCACCCAACCTAGTATCCGCAAACCACCACTTATCGCACTCCTTAAAACGTACCACAACTTACCCCTCATCCCCCTCAAACTTCAATCAATGATCACCCATAAACCCAAGTTCCAGGAACATACCAAGACAACCCGATATATGTGGAAACCTAACCCCATACCATGTAACAAACCCTATACATACCTGAACTGACCAAGTAGGACTTGCTTATCCAAAACATGGCGGATAAACTTAAGAAACTGACAGGGAGTGTCTAGAGTGTTAAAGGCGAGAAGGGTATTGAAGGTTTGAACTACGAAGACTTATGTATCTAGCCTAGTTTGAGATGTTTGATGGCACCGGTGATCCTAAGGTGCATTTGAGAACCTATTGTGACAAGCTTGTGGAAGTGGTAAAGAATGAGCAAATCCGGATGAATCTGTTCATGCGAATACTTACAGGTGATGCGCTATCATGGTATATCAGCCAAAATCCAAAGAAGTGGGCAAACTGGGTGAGCATGGCATCTTATTTCATGGATAAATTCAGGTTCAACACAGAGAACACGCTAGACATTTTCTATATCCAGAACCTCAAGAAGAAGCCAACAGAAACCTTCCGCGAGTATGGTACTCGTTGGAGATCAGCAGCCGCCAAGGTGAGGCCACCACTTGAAGAAGAACAAATGAACAAGTTCTTCGTTAGAGCTCAGGATCCACAGTATTATGAAAGATTGATGGTTATAAAGAATCACAAGTTCTCCGACATCATCAAGTTGGGAGAAAGGATAGAAGAAGGGATCAAGAGCGGTATGGTGACCAACTTCGAGGCACTACAAGCCACCTATAAAGCTTTACGGTCAGGAGGTATTTCAAAGAAGAAGGAAGTGGGTGCTGTAATGGTAGCCTAGAGCCCTAAGTCTCCTCTCACCTACCAAACACCTCCACCCACATATCAACCCTCACATAAACAATACCAATACCCTGCCACCACCTACCATACCTATAACACCCAACCTACATATTACCATTCACCTCCTCCCACCCGCCAAAACTACCCTAAACCACGACCAAAATTTGAACACAGAGCTCCCAGACAATACACCCCTATCGCTGCCACTGGTTACGTCACCCTCATTCTTGCTATTGTCGTTGAGAACCCTTCCCGGTGGGTTAACCCCAACAAAACTTGTGCCTACCATTCAGGCATGAAGGGCCATACCATTAAGGAATACCACATGTTGAAGGACAAGATCCATACACTGATTGACACTAAAGTTATACAAGCAAAAGAGTCAGCACCGAATGTCCGCAATAACCCTCTTCATGATCATAGGGGCGTGCGAGTGAATGTGATAGAAACTGATGAAGAATGGGATCAGGAGGGATCCATCAGATTTATTCGAGAGGGGGATGCTCCCAAAACATCTCCTATCACCTCTCGACGATTGTGGTGCAAACCGAGGAACCGTTTGAGGTCGACGTAGCTACACCCTTTACTATAATTATCGCTCCAACACCATCCTATAAGTCTGATGCTGTCCCATGGGATTATGTGGCAGAGGCGAGAAGAAATGGAAAAGACAAGATGGAAAAGATAGGTGTTGCCCAAGGAATGACCAGAACTGGCAGAGTTTATACACCTGAGAATCTTGGAGGAACAAGCAAAGAAACCACATCTAAGCCACCTGTCATGGATACAGGCACTGATGATCTATGGAGGAAGGTACATGTAAGGGAATACTCTGTTGTTGATCACCTGAACAACACTCCCACCCAGATATCCATCTTATCGTTGTTGCAAAACTCATATATGCACAAGAATGCCTTGATGAAGGTATTAAGTGAAGCTTATGTGCCTACCAGTATCACTAGTGGGGAGATGGCCAATATGGTAGGACATGTACTGGAGAGACACAAGATTACTTTCCAGGAAGATGAGCTACCACCGGAAGGGTTGAGTCACAACAAAACATTGCACATCACTGTGCAATATGAAGACAAGTTCATTGCCAGGGTTTTGATAGATGCGGGTTCGAGTTTGAACATATGTCCGCTGACTACTTTGAAAGGACTAGGTAAAGGCCTGCATGAGATACGGATGGGAAGTAGGAATGTGAAGGCGTTTGATAGATCTTAGAGAGCCACTACCGGAGAAATCAACCTTGATCTAAAGATGGGCCCGACCTGGTTCGACGTCGAAGTCCAAGTGCTAGACATTTCCACCACCTATAACTTGTTATTGGGACGACCATGGATACACGCAGCTGGGGCAGTCGCTTCTACTCTGCACCAGGCTGTGAAGTTCGAGTGGAATCATCAAGAGATGATTATTCACGGAGATGGAAATAACCCTATCTATACTAACTACAATGTGCTATCTATCAAGAACAAGAGGAAATTGGGAGGAGAAACATACCACCGCATCGAGCAAGGAAATGCAACTGAGAAAGGCCGATGGTGGAGAAATAAGATAGAGAGGATACTGATGTGGTTGGGGTATGAACCAGGCAAGGGTCTTGGTCAAAAGCTTCAAGGGAACACGGAACCAAAACGACCACAATATCATGGCACAACCTTTGGCCTCGGGTATGAATATACCATGCAGGAATATCTGGATTGGATACCGCCGTGGCGTGACTCTTACTATATATTGGAACAACCCATACCACCACTGCACCAGACATTCCACTAGACTAATGTGATTTGGGGATCCGAGGAAGATGAGGTTTTGGCCGGTATGAGGAAGCAGTCTCTGGATAAGGAAGATATAGACTGCAGTGCAATCTTAGAGGAGGAGGAAGAACTCACCATTCAGACAGTGGGAGAGGGAGTTATTCTCAGGAACTGGACTGCTGCACCATCCCGGGCTCGCCCAGTACCTGGGTAGCCTTGGCAGAATTATATAGTAAAAGCGGAGTTGCTTTTACTATATTTCAATTATCGGGNAGCAGTCTCTGGATAAGGAAGATATAGACTGCAGTGCAATCTTAGAGGAGGAGGAAGAACTCACCATTCAGACAGTGGGAGAGGGAGTTGTTCTCAGGAACTGGACTGCTGCACCATCCCGGGCTCGCCCAGTACCTGGGTAGCCTTGGCAGAATTAGCATGATTTGTTTTTCAAATTGTTTTTAGCATTTAAGACATTTTCAGTGTTTTGTTTTGAAATAATTACACGAGACATCGAGTCGTACTTGGTGACAATTTTAAATTTTATTAATGAATTATTGACTTTTATTTATTTATTATTATCTTTCTATATTTTTTTCAGTGTAATTATTACATATCCTGATGAACCTATGACTATGACATGTAATGAGCAATGCAACATAAGAAAAGTGATTTGGAAGATTTGAAAGAAGATATAATACCTGAGGAAATTGTTAAAGAGGTAGAGAATTTTGAGAACAAACCAAAATCCAATTTGGAAGAAACTGAGGCAATTAACTTAGGGGATTCTGAAACAGTCAAAGAAACTCGCATAAGTATTCATATATCACCATCAAAGAAGGAATAGTACTTTAGGAATATGAGGATATTTTCGCATGGTCCTACGACATAACTAGGTTAAGCACGTCCATAGTGGCTCACAAACTACCTACCAACCCCATGTGTCCGCCGGTAAAACAGAAGCTCAGAAAATTCAAGCCAGATATAAGTCTGAAAATAAAGGAAGAGGTTATCAAGCAGATCAAAGCCAAGGTCCTTCGAGTGGTCGAGTACCCAACCTGGCTAGCCAACATTGTGCCGGTTCCAAAAAAGGATGGGAAAGTCAAAGTGTGCATTGACTATCGAGTCTAAACAGAGCAAGACCTAAGGATGATTTCACGTTGCCCAACATACACATACTGATCGACAACTGGACCAAGCATGAACTCTAATCCTTTGTGGATATCACCAGATTTGGATGGACGAAGAAGACGCCGAGAAGACAACCTTCATCACGCCATAGGTGATATAATATTACAAAATGATACCATTTGGTTTGAAGAATGCGGGGGCTACCTACATGAGGGCCATGTCTACTCTTTTCCATGACATGATACACAAGGAAATAGAGGTATACGTGGAGGACATCATCATCGAATCTAAGAGAAGTTTGGATCACATAGTAAACCTAAGGAAGTTTTTCGACCGGCTTCAAAAGTACAATCTGAAGCTAAATCCTGCGAAATGTTCTTTTGGAGTCCCTGCTGGGAAGTTGCTGAGTTTCATTGTCAGTCACCGTGGTATTGAGCTAGATCCGTCAAAAATCAAAGCTATTCAGGACTTGCCACTGCCGAAGAACAGGAAGGATATGATAAGTTTTCTGGGACGCCTCAATTATATCAACCATTTATAGCACATTCAACGGTAATATGTTAGCCGATCTTCAAAATACCAAAGAAAGATGATGCGACGAGTTGGACCGAAGAATGTCAAAAGTATTTCGACAAAATCAAGGAGAACTTGTCTAAGCTGCCCGTGTTGGTCCCACTAGAGCCCGGAAGACCTTTATTGATATACCTATCCATGTTGGACGGAGCCTTTGGTTGCGTCCTGGGGAAGCATGATGAAACCGGGAGAAAAGAGAAGGCAATATACTATATGAATAAGAAGTTCACACCTTACGAGGCACGACACTCTTTGCTGGAGCGCACCTGTTGTGCTTTAACATGGATAACCTAGAAATTGAGACACTACTTCTGCGCATACACTACATACCTCATATCAAGGATGGATCCACTGAAATACATCTTTCAAAAACCTATACCTACAGGTAAGTTAGCAAAGTGGAAGATATTCCTAAGTGAGTTCGACATTATCTATGTGAATCAGAAGGCGGTCAAGGGGCAAGCATTGGCCGATCACCTGGCCGAGAACCCCGTAGACAGAGAATATGAACCATTGAAGACGTATTTTCGCAATGAGGAAGTATCATTTGTGGGGGAAGATATTGCCGAAACATATGATGGATGGAGAATGTTTTTCGACGGAGCTACAAACTTCAAGGGAGTAGGCATCGGAGCTGTTTTAGTATCAGAAACCGGTCAACCCTACCCGGTGTCCGCCAAGCTCAGGTTCCCCTGCACCAATAATATGGCAGAATACGAGGCTTGCATCTTGGGACTCAGATTGACCATCGACATAAATGTTCAGGAATTACTGGTAATCAGAGATTCAGATCTATTGGTACACCAAGTACTTGGAGAATGAGCTACCAAAAACACTAAAATATTGCCATACTTGCATTGTGTACAAGATTTGATCAAGAGGTTCACCAAGATAGAATTCAAACACGTTCCGAGGATTGAGAACGCGTTCGCAGATGCGTTCGCTACCTTGTCTTCCATGATACAACATCCACACAAGAACTTCATTGATCCTATCGCGATAGAGATTCGTATACAGCCAGCTTATTGTGCTCATGTTGAAGAAGAGTTCGATGGAAATCAATGGTTTCACAATATTAAGGAGTATCTGGAGAAAGGAGAATACCCGGGAAATGCTACACACACTCAGAAGCGCACACTTCAAAGACTGGCCAACTACTTCTTTCAAAGCGGAGGAATTCTGTGCAGAAGGACTCCCGACATGGTATAGCTGCGATGTGTCGATGCCAAGGAGGCATCTAGATTGCTCGAAGAAATACACGGCAGAACCTGCGGACCTCACATGAATTGGTTTGTTATAGCCAAGAAGATATTATGGTCAAGGTGTATTTGGATGACTATGGAGACAGACTGCATCAAATATGTACAGAAGTGCCACCAATGCCAGGTACATGTTGATATGATACAGGTGCCACCCAATGAACTCAATGCAACGAGTTCACCCTGGCCTTTTTATGCCTTGGGCATGGACGTAATCTGACCAATTGAACCTGCTACTTCAAATGGACACAGATTCATTTTGGTGGCTATAGATTACTTCACAAAATGGGTCAAAGTCACCTCCTATAAAGCTATAACTAAGAAGATCATAGCAGACTTCGTTCGGTATCGTATTGTTTGTCGATTCAGAGTACCTGAGTCAATCATTACCAACAATGCCGCTAATTACAATAGTGATCTGATGAAAGCCATGTGTGAAAATATCAAGATCAAGCACCAGAATTCTACAACATATAAGCTGCAAATAAATGGAGCCGTGGAAGCCGCCAATAAGAATATCAAGAAGATATTAAGGAAAATGGTGGATAACTACAAGCAATGGCATGAGAAGCTACTATTTGCTCTTCTAGGGTACCGCACCATAGTTCGCATATCAACTGGGGCAACCCTGTATCTACTGGTCTATGGTACTGAAGTTGTTATACCCGCCGAGGTAGAGATTCCTTCCCTACGAATCATATAGGAGGTCGAGCTCAGCGACACGGAATGGATACAGAGCCGGTACGAGCAATTGCCTCTCATTGATGGTAAAAAGATGAACGATGTGTGTCATAGTCAACACTACCAGAATAGAATGGCAAGGGCTTTCATTAAAAATGTTAGATCGAGGCAGTTCACACCGGGGCAATTGGTGCTGAAGCGGATCTTACCACTTTAGGACAAAGCAAAAGGAAAATTCTCACCTAACTGGCAAGACCCATACATTGTCCACCGAGTATTAACAGGAGGAGTGCTTATACTTGCAGAGATGGATGGAGAAATATGGCCAAAACTTATCAATTCAGATGCCGTCAAAATATATTACGTTTAAGATTATGTTTGCATTTTCTTTTGATATAACCTGATCTACGCTTGACCTGATTCCTGTTTAAGAGAGGATACGTAGGTAGCCCTGTGGGTTCGGTCACAACAGAATAAAATTTTCATTCCCCTCTACAATTAGGAACCGGGGCAAGATTTTGATTTTTTGTCAACCTCATTACGTCAAGGATCGCTAAGAAGTGTATTACCGGAAGTATGCATTTAAACTGGGAAGCATTTCGAGGAGGGTCCTCAAAATTCTGAGTTGAGAAGGTTGCAATGTCTCAAAGAGTGTCACAGCCTCCAATTCAACAAAATTATTTGTTTTATGCATCATCACATATTTTGAACAAATGCATTTCTCACAAATGGTTTATCACAAATGCATATTTTCAAAAATTTCATAATTTCTATAGTTGCCAGGTGCTGCCCAGGGTGGCTCGAACAAGGCATCAAGACAAGGAGCAAAGGAAAAATGAGGAATCAAAAGCACGAACAAACCTTTCCCCCAAAACTCACGATTTTTCTTTGGACCCAGGTATAATAGACATAACATTGATGAGCACAATCATAAATGTACTACAAGACCGTATCTTTACACCGACAAAAGTCACCAAGCCCAAACGCGTCAAGCTAAGGATCACTTTCCCTCTCACACTTAATCGTTACTTTCTTTGCATAGGGCTAAGCACTGCCCTTATCGTTGAATAGGGCTAAGCACTGCCCTCATCATTACATAAGGCTAAGCACTGCCTTTCTCTGCATAGGGCTAAGCACTGCCCTCACTCTTTGCATGAGGCTAAGCATTGCCTTCACTATTGCCTAAGGCTAAACCCTGCCTTTCCTTGCATGAGACTAAGCACTATCTCCATTGCATTGCATGAGGCTAAGCATTGCCTTCACTATTGCCTAAGGCTAAACCCTGCCTTTCCTTGCATGAGACTAAGCACTATCTCCATTGCATTGCATGAGGCTAAGAATTGCCTCCATTATTGCATAAGGCTAAACGCTGCCTTTCCTTGCAAGAGACTAAGCACTGTCTCTATTACATCACATTAGGCTAAGCATTGCCTCCACTATTGTATAAGGCTAAACGCTGCCTTTCCTTGCATGAGACTAAGAACTGTCTCTATTACATTGTATGAGGCTAAGCAATGCCTCCATTATTGCATAAGGAAAAATTCTGCCTTCTTCTACATAGGGCTAAGCACTGCCCTCATCGCATACAAGGCTAAGCGTTGCATTGTCTCGTTCTTGCATATGACTAAGCACCACCAGTTCCCTCTATCAAACAGTCGATATCACCGCATCTTTACATTTCATTGGGCTGAAACATCGCCACATTGTCCAATGGCGTCATAGTCCAAAGGTATCATCCTTATAGCCCGAAGATATCATGCCATGACCTGACGATCTCTCGAAGCTGCATATCATTATTCAAAGGCATCATAGACCATAGGCACCATCCTCATGGCCCGAGGACACTATTTCATGGCCTGCGAATCCCTTATCATACTCTTCATAGCCCAGGATGTCATGGTCTAAGGACATCATCCTCATCGTCCAAAGCGAATTCTCATGGTCCGAAGAGAATTTGCATCATGTTTAAATTTCCGCAGTAACCCTATATATTCATGTGATTGTGTTATAAGTTTTGCATGTAACTCGGGAGGTAACCATTCTACAAATAAGAGAAATTCTTGCTCCAGTTTTCGTTCGCAATGTTCACATCCTTTGATTATCTCAAACGTAACCAATGATTGGCAATTGATTACTCTTTTTTCCGTAACCGCCCAAACATTTATCTCGAATATTTGTAACATTCAAATTCACATTCATAGCTCCACCTGAAATTATCCATTACTCACGATAATATCCTATCCAAGAGATCCTTTTTCGAAACACACGACCGCTCTTTTAACAACTCCATTAGTTTCGTTCGCAGTTGGATCCAGAATTATACGCGGCCTGATTTTCGTAACACCAAGGATATGTTGGCAACTCAAAAACCAGGGTTCACCCCACAATTTTTCAAACACACATCTTCGTGCTCATTTCAGACAAAATTGGTCATCATTTTATTTACCCGACAACTATTTCATCATTCTCGACTGTTGATGCCCAATTTTGCCCTCATATTTTATAAAGTATTCCATATACTTTCAAAATATCATGTTTTCATTATTACCCAATTTACAAGAGGCATATAAGTATTTCCTATAGTTTTTAAAGCTTTAAAATTGATTTCTTGCATTTAAATTATTCAAATATTTATTAATTATCCTTTGAAATTATTTTAGCATGATTTAGTTATCCAAATCTATTATTTATACCCACATATATGTTTTATAACATTTTACTTCATTTCATATAATTATATTTGTATTTTTGAGCTATTTACACAATTTTTGCAATAATAGCCAATATTCTATACATAATTAAATTTATTACATTATTTATGCTAAAATAGCATTTTTATATATTTATAATGCTAAGTTATGTTCAATCATTTTACTGCATAAGTAATATTTTTTAATTATTAAGTACTTTTTATAAATTATTTTTAACAAATTTCGTGTATTTAATTTATTGCCCAATATAAGCCTAATTTCGGACCAAAAACAGGCCCAAGGCACTTAGCCCATCCCATTTAACCCTTCACCAGCCCAAAACAACCCCTTCATTTCACCCGGTCACAACCCGTCTCATGACCTGCCTCGCTTCCCTTTCGATCCTGGCCGGTGATCTTAAATGATCAACGGCCCACAACAACCCTTCCCATCTCTTTATAGCCCCTCGCCCAAACCCTAGAGACCCATTTCCCCACCCAACCGCCTCTGTAGTCTCTCATCTCTCCACTCTCACACTAACCCTAACCGACCATAGAGATTCACTCTTATTCCTTCCTTGTACGCATTCATACGCGGATTCTACTTACCTTTTAAGGTACTATTGTAACGATCCAGCCGGTCGTTTTGAGCTCAAATATGTTGCTCAACGGTTTGAGGCCTTGAGTAGCTTCACTTCATGTTTATGACTTGTACGCGTAGTGGGAATCAAATTTTGGGAAGTTCAGAGTTGATTCGGATGGAAAATTCTAATTTCGGAAGTTTTAAGTTGGAAGAATTGACTAAGGTTTGACTTTTGCGTAAACGACCTCAGAATCGGGATTTGAAGGTTCCAATAGGTCCGTACGATAATTTTGGACTTGGGTGTATTTTTGGGTTGAGTATCGGGTGGTCCGGGAGCATTTCGGCGCTTATTATGAAAAGTTGGCATTTTGAAGGTTTTAGAATTTTATAAGTTTGGTTTGAAGTGGATTTTGATGTTATCGATGTCCGTTTGAGGTTTCGAGCCTTAGAATAGGATCGTATTATGATTTATGACCTGTACGCAAAGTTTGGCATCATTCTGGAGTGTTTTGTTATGATTCGGACGCGTTTGTCGAAGTTTAAATATTTGAAAGTTTAAAGAAGGTTTCGATTATCGATTCATAGTTTTGATGTTGTTTGGTGTGATTTGAGGCCTCGAGCAGATTTGTGTCTTATTTTGGGATTGGTTGGTGTGATTGGATGGGGTCCCGGGGGCCCCAGATGTGTTTCGGGATGGTTTTGGGCCATTTCTCCGTGTTTCACTGTTGCTGTTGCTGGTTCTGGTTTTGTTCTTCGCGAACGGGAAGGGATTCACGTGTTCGCAAAGAAGGAAAAATTGATGGCTACCTTTCGTGTTACGCGAACGCGAAGAAGAGTGGAGGGGAAGGGGGATCCTACCCTATGCCAATGCGACAAGACAGTCGCGAACGTGGTGAGTTGGGCTTGGAGTGTTCCCTTCACGAACGCGGAAGGACAACCATGAACGCAAAGGAGGGGTTCTAGGATGGGGGGGGGGGGGCAATTTGCCATCGCGAACACGTGAGCTTGAATGCAAACGAGATGATGTGTTATGTCAGGCCTTCGCGAATGCGGCCTTGGGCTCGCGAACGTGATGAAGGACGAGGCCTGGGCAAATTGTTTTAAGTCGGGATTTTGGTAATTTCACTCATTTTCTCTCTTTGTTTCGGCGATTTTGGAGCGCTTCAAGGGGAGATTCATCTATTGTAAGGTAAGTAATTCCCGCATAGTGTTAGCTAACTACATGGATTCTACAAGGGTTTAAACATGGAAAATTAGTAGAAATTTGGGATTTTGGTAGAAAACCTAGGATTTGGTATTTTTGGATTTTTACCACGAAATTGGACATGTAATTTAGGATAAATTATATATTTGAGTTTATGGCGTTAAGGTTAAAGTTTATCTTCAAATATTTTTGAAATCCGGGCACATGGGCCTGAGGGCTGACTTTACTGACTTTTCGTGCGAAGTTGAGAATATTTATAAATTGATTAATTATAAGAATTGGAGTATATTTTGATTGATTTGGACATTGTTTGACTAGTTTTGGATCGTTTGGCTTTGAATTGAAGAGTTAGAGAGGCATTGGAACTGGTCATGGAACTTCAGAGCGAGGTAAGTCTCCTGTCTAACCCTGTGAGGGGGAATTTATCCCGTAGGTATTATATTCTTGTGTGAAACATGTTGTGGCAGCCGTGCATGTATGCGGTAACAAGTGTCCGTGCGTATGCTATCCTGATTATGTCCAGGTAGACTTAGGTTCACTCCATGCTATAATTGTAATATTTAAATTATCTTTGCTCGTTTAATTCCTTTATTTTGTGTTGCAACTTGAGACTAGACTTGCCTAGGGTGCTAGACTCGCTATTGTAGAGACGTGACCAGCTACATGATAATCCGTGGAATAATTTGTGCTTCCCTTATGATTTCCTCACGCGTTGTGCGTTTTCATCGCAAAGCTTTCCCTTAAAGTTTATAACTCATACGTTTATTCGTGAGTGGGGTCAAGGACATGTTAAAGCTTCTTATTCTAATGGGTTTGGGTTGTTCGGCTCGGCTGTATAATAGATGTGTCTATGGTTTGTGCCGATCAACCCTCGGCAGTGTATGCATTATTATGGGATCGGGTCTTTCGCCTCAGAAATATCATAGTTCTTATGGAATCGGGCCATACGACCTCGGCATAATTGTGCATTATATCGCTAGCAGTCCGAATATTCACGAGATTATCCTTCCACTGATGCCTTGCATTTTATATGGTATTTCTTATTCATTTGATATTGTCACTTGATATTTTCCGAGCTGTTGAGATAGGATATGAGACTGTGAAGTTTATATCGTTAAAATAAATTTTGAAAGATTATGCTGATTATCGTTTCATCCCACTATTACTGTTGTGCTTGATATCTTTTTAGGATTTAACATACTGCTTCCTCTAGTAAGTGTCGGTGTCGACCCATTGTCACTACTTCTCCGGGGTTAGGCTAGATACTTACTGGGTACGCGTTGATTTACGTACTCATGCTACACTTGCTGCACTTATTATGTAGGTGTATATATATGTCTGGTGGTCTTTTAGGAACAAAGGCGCGACTGTTGCGGGGACTTTACGGTGAGCTGCATTCCATGTTACGATCCGCATCATACAGAGTCTCCATCAGAGTTATTTATATTCTCCTATCTAACCTGTACTCCAGACAGATGTTGCATTTTATTATATTCCAAGTAGATGCTCATGCACTTGTGACACCAGATTTTGGGGGTTGTTCTAGAAATTGTTTATGGATTGTTTTACATTGGCAGACTTTTACAATATATTTTCATTAAACTACAAGTAACTATGATTTGATTTAATGCACTGGCCTCTCTATTTAAACAAGATTTATGATTTTAAAAATAATACAAATGAATAATTAAGTCTTGGCTAGCCTAACAACGACGTTGGGCGCCATCACGGCCTATAGTGAATTTTGGGTCGTGATAGCTTGGTATCAGAGCTCTAGGTTCACTTGGGTCTCACGAGTCATGAGCAAGTCTAGTAGAGTCTTGCGGATTGATACGAAGACGTCTGTACTTATCTTCGAGAGGCTACAGGACTATTAGGAGCACTTCCATTCTAGATTCTTCTTCGTGAGGATTGATTCCATTGGAGCTTATGCCTTCATTTTCTTCCTACTCAATCTGATGCAATGTGGAGCATTTATTATCAAGTGGGCATCGAGGAGTTGTAGCGGTACTACAGACATGGAGCAGGATTATTATGATGTTCATAATATCACGACCCAATTTCCCCTCCGTTGGGTATCGTGATGGCACCTAGTCTTAGGAACTAGGTAAGCCTAACATTTACTAAATAACAACAATAAGAAATAACATCTAACAACTTTTGAAATAGAAATATCTATAACAATTTCAATTCCCAAAACCGGTAGTACAAGTCATAAGCTATACAAAGTATTTTCTAGAAAACTTCTAAATATAACTGTCCAGAAATATGAATAAATACTGCAAAACAAAAACTTGAAGGTGACTCTGAAGCCTGCTGTCACGCCCCAAACTCAGGGAGCTCGACCGGCGCTCAATCGAGAGAACCCGGCCGAGCAAGCCTATTAGGCTTCCTTCTATCCAAACTCATCCGTGAATAAAGAGGATATGTACTCCATTAATCAATCACTGAAAAGATTTTATTAAAAACTTCCTTTTCATTCCCATTAGTAGCTTCATTCATAATTTCCAAAACATTACGAGTTTATAGAACTAATGAAAAATATAATTTCCAAGTACCAACATTTCTAGTTCAATTCCCAACATCAACCATAACTCAAAATCTGTCTACGGAGCCTCTAAATACAACAGAAGAGTAATATGGAAATGCCGGCAACAAGACCCCGACTATACCTCAAAACACTGTACATTAGAAGCAAAAGATACATGACCCGAAATGAAGTGGGACTCACCAAATCAGTTGAAAAGAGTGTACTGCTATCACTGATCAATGCCGCCTGCTGAAGAACCACCTGCATCCATTAAAGATGCAGCGCCCCTGGCAAAAGGGGCGTTAGTACTGTCGAATAGCACTAGTATGTATAGCTAAAAATTCTCTTTCAAAATAAAATGCCCATATAAGAAAAGGCAACACATAGAAACAACAAGTCACAATCAACAATATCCAAACGTCCAGTTAAAACATAATAATTTCCAAAATACAAACTTCATATATAATTTTGGTTGGGAGATCATTAGCACCGATATACCACCGTCGCTGTTAGCACGGAGTCCGATCACACCTGATCGGCTAGGCCATCTCCCCACGAACAATGTGGTTTGACATGTGATGCAAAAGAAAGTTGTTACCAAGAGTAGTACCGCCATATGCGCAATATGGCATCTGATCTCCACCCGATCAGCTAGGCCACCTTCCCACATATGCCGTACGGGTTGACTTTTCCAATCCTCAAAGGTTCCAGTTTCATCCCAATTAAGTGGAATAATATCACAATCCACCCCTACACCGTCACGTGTAGTTTTAGGTGTGGGTCTTATGACCGACCCTTCCTCGGTATTGCTAATGATGCTCCAAAAAATAGTTTTGATTTGATTTGCAAACAGAAATATCATAAATACAATTTTACTCACCTCAACATCTTTCACATTGTATGAATTCTCATTAGTATTTCCAGTCATTCACAACGACAATAGTTCCTTGGCTCATTAGGCCATTCACAAGATTCTTTATTCCTGGAACGATGACCATATTTCGTATTCCACACTTTCACCGCTTTCAATTGCAAAGACCACCATCAAGTATCAACATATAGGATATTTTAAAAATCATATACTTCAAATCCATTTGAAAT
>AWOL01S0007133.1:117549-142361 GCA_000715115.1 Nicotiana otophora
TGTTTAAGAAGGAAAGGATGTAACGACCCGGTCGGTCGTTTTGAGAATTTAAGTCCCGTTCGCCGGCATAAGGCCCTAAGCAGCTTCGTATTATGTGTATTGACTTGCATGCATGGTTGAATTCAGTTACCGGATGATTCGGAGTGAATTGGGACATTTAGTCCCTAAAACGGAAGCTTAAGCCTTATGATTTTGATCGTAGTCAGAACTGTATGAAGACGACTCCAGAATGGAGTTTCGTCAGTTCTGTTAGCTCCGTTGGGTGATTTTGGACTTACAGGCGTGTCTGGATTCTGTTTTGGAGGTCTGAAGCTCATTTATGCTTGAAATGGTGAAAGTCGAACTTTTAGAGATTTTGACCGGTAGTGGACGTTTAGATATCGGGGTCGGAATCGGATTCCGGAAGTTTGAGTAGGTCCGTAATGTTGAATATGACTTGTGCATAAAATTTGAGGTCAATCGGACGTGGTTTGATAGGTTTCGGCATCGGTTGTAGAAATTTAAAGTTTCAAGTTCATTAAGTTTGAATCGGAGGGTGATTCGTGTTTTTAGCATTGTTAGATGTGATTTGAGGTCTCGACTGAGTTCGTATGGCGTTTTAGGACATGTTGGTATGTTTTTTTGAGGTCACAGGGGCCTCGGGTGAGTTTCAGATACTTAACAGATCGAAATCTGGACTTATGTAATTGTTGAAGCTTTCAAGCTTCTGGTGTAATCGCTCCTGCGGTAGGGTAGCCGCAGGTGCGGACATGCACGTGCGAGAGGCCAAGCGTAGAAGCGGGATTGAGGAGATGGCTAGGCATTGCAGGTGCGAGCGAGAGTGAGCTGGAGGGGGGAGTCCGCAGAAGCAGACATTTGTTCGCAGGAGCGCACTTGCAGGTGCGGCCATTTGATCGCAGAAGCGAACCCAGGTGTGTAAGTCAAGTCCACACCTGCGATGGATTTTCCGCAGGTTCAGCGTTGCAGGTGCGGCTATGGGTCCTCAGGTGCGAGATCTCTGGGCAGAAAAAGGTCAATTTAGAGGTTTTATCCCATTTTCATTTTTGGGTCTTTGTGAGATTGGATTGAGGCGATAATTCAAGGGTTTTTCAGAGAAAGCTATTGGGTAACAATTACTAACTCATTTATGGTTATACTCCATTAATCTATAGTTGAATTCATCATTTAATTAAGGAATATGGTTGAGCAACTTAGGAAAAAGTTGGAAAGTTCTTCAAATAAATTTTTGAATTTTGATTCGGATTTTGATATCGGATTTGGATAATTTTAGTATGAGTGAACTCGTGATTGATTTGGTGTTCGTATTTTGTACCTTTTACCCGAGACGTGGGCCCAGGTCGACTCTTTGGGCTGAATTTTTGATTCTTTGCTAAAGTCGTAAATTTATTATTTAAATTGGTTTCTCGTAATTTTATTCATGATATGTAATTGTGTTTGGCTAGATTTGGGCCATTCAGAGTCGGATAATCGAGGAAAGAGCATTCTTACTGATTGATTGAGCTTGGTTCGAAGTAAGTATCTTGCCTAACTTCGTGTGGGGGAACTACCCCTTAGGATTTGAGTCTTCTATTCTAATTGTAGTCTGTGTACGGGAGGTGACGAGTACGTGCTCGGACCTATTTATGAAAAATTGGCCTTTTAGGGTTCTTAGGTCCTTGTATTCACTGATTATGCAATTGTTATGTTATGAATACATCTCTTAATTACTAGTTTCACCTCTACCTGCTTTAATTAGAATTAATTGCTCTTCATGATCCGCCGTTGATGCTTATTTGAGTCATATGTGCCTTAACTGAAATTGATATCTCTTCTATTGCCATGTTATCTTTCTCCTAACTATCTATCTTTATTTGAAGTTATAATTATCTCTTTTGTAATTGTTCATCCTTAATTGAGGCTATGATTAGCTTATTCCTAATTAAATTTGTTGTATCTCTTTCTTAATTGTCAACCTTAAAAGAAGTTAGATATCATATATTTTAGTTGACTTGTTCTTATTTGGAATTATTCGCCTTGTGTTAGCTCCCTCGTTGCCGAACTATACATTGTGGACCATTGTTACATAATATTTCCTTTCTTGTTGAGCTGGTCTTATTATGACTAGCATTCTCTATTGTGGCCACTCCTTATGAATTAGTTCCTCCTTTCCTTTGAGTTCTGGAATTTCTAAGTTGATTTATTTGTCGTACCCTTGTATTAGTGTTATTGTTGTTGTTGTACTGGCTGTTCTTATATATTTACCTTAGGACTACGAGGCGGTACCTCGGGAGATCTCACTGTCTTGCATATTTACTTTTGGGACTACGAGGCGGTACTTCGGGAGATCCTCTGTTGAGTATTTACTTTTGGGACTACGAGACGCTATCTTGGAAGTGCCTTTTGTTGACATCTATTTGTTAAGGTGTTGCACGAGGTTTCTGTCGTGATATTGTTACTATTGATATTATGCACATGTGGCGTGACAAGGCGGGATATATATATATATGTGGGTTGCGCATGTGGCGAGACAAGGTGGAAACATTACTATGCATGTGTAGCGAGATAAGGCGGGCATTTATTTTACTATTGCACACGTGACGAGACAAGGTGGGCTATGTCAGGGATTGATTTGTGATGATTTGTGATGGCCTGGGGGCATCCTTGTTGTTGATATTTGTGTAGTGGTATACTTACCTGTGTGAGCTTTATCTTGTGAAAGTTGTGAGAAAAATATTCTACGTGTTGTCCGTTCTTTTCCCTTATGCTCACTAGCTGGTATGAACTATGTTAGGATACTTGCACAAGCATACACATAGTTAAGCACTCTTATCGGATATGAGATTTTCTTGATATTGTTGAGTATAGATGTACACCCTTGCTTACTTGTCTTCTATGTGAGAATGACTCTTTTTGGCACGCGAGTCGTCGGTGCGGTTATGAGGTGTAATGAGGGCACAGGATGCCAGGTGTTAAGGTTCAGGTATTGAAACCCGTGAGTTGTGATTTGTCCGAGGTTCGGTACCTCGTGGACTTTGTTAACTAAAATCTTATGTGAAAGCGATTGTTATGGCTGAGTTATTAATTGTCCTTGTTGTATCTGTAATTTCGGATTTAGGTTGTATTTACTTTCACCCTTCTGTGTCATTATTATGGTATTCCGCTAATACTTTTTGTTGTCCTTTCCTATTGCAATTACTGTATTTTTAGTCATATCGCGTAGTCTTTATGTAGATATTATACTCTGTTGTTTCTATACTTATACTTTATTCAGGTTATTTAGTCCAGTAGGTGTTTTGACTGTTCCTCGTCACTACTCCACCGAGATTAGTCTTGATAGTTGATGGGTACCGTTGTGGTGTACTCATACTGCACTTCTGTACATTTTTGTGCATATCCAGGTATTTGCAAAGTCAGTCGATCATTAGTTAGCAGGTGTGGGTTGTTGCTGTGGAGACTCAAGGTAAACCTGCTACTGCGTTCGCAGGCTTCGGAGTCATCTTCCTATTTTTTTATTCACACTGTTTTACTTTGTTTCAAAAATATATATTTAGAAAATTGTAGCAAACCCTATAGAACTTATGACTTGTACTACCGGTTTTGGAAATTGTAAATTTTTATAAAGAATTCCATTTCAGAGTTGTTAGATGTTATTTAATTATTGTTGTTATTTAGTAAATGTTAGGCTTATCTAGTCCCTAAGACTAGGTGCCATCACGATACCCAACGGAGGAAAATTTGGTCGTGACACTAATAATTATACAGAGCTTTTCAAATATATTCTATTATTTATTGTGATTAATGAACTATTATAGTCATTCAAAAAAAGGCTCTAACTTTGGTTTATCTTTGAGCTTGTCACATATCTCTTAATCAAACTTTAAAGAATAGATTATATCTTTGTATTCAAATATCTGGCCTTTGACCAAAATCTTCTTATAGCGTCTTTTTTCTTATTATTAAATATCCCCTAAATTATTTCTTCATATCAAAGTTCCAAAAGATATGTTCCTCTTTTTTTTTCCTTTCAAAAAAATACAAATTCTCTTTTATGTTTTTGGCTATTAACTAATACTATAATAAATTTTAAATTATTAGCGCTAATGATAGTAACATCTAAAAAAAGATTTATACATCGCATATATTACAAAGAAAAAGGCACAGATCCTGAGAACCTAAAATATCATTAAATGTGGATGGAGTGTCGACTGATATATCAATTTTTGTAACAATTAGTTCTTACTTATTTTTTGTAAACATTTTCATTTGAAGTATTCTTGTTCATCATTATATCCAAACTCATTTATCTTATTTGAATTGGCAATATAGTACTTTTGATTGGATTTATCATTCGAAACATGAGATAATATATCTTAATATTTCTATTCTTTAATTCAAAAAAATATGTGTAAAACATGCTGCAACTTAGTTCATTTATATTTAATATTCATGATTTTTATTAGATCTTGACAAATAAGTAATTAAAATTAAATTTTTATTTTTTCTTCTTTGGATATGAATTAGATTAAGGAGTTATAAAGGTAGTTTACGCAATTTAAATAAGAAAAGAATCCACATAAGTTCAAATGTCATTCGATTTTGAATTTCTAAATATTAGGAGCTTCTATTATAAAAATTTATTTTTTAATTTTAAAGTTATAATTATTAAAATAAATAACTAAATGACAAAATTATGTTTAATGTATAATATAATATACATGTTATCCATCATAAATGATTAAATGTTTATATTAAAAATAACAAATTTATAAATTACCTTAAGACTTCGTGCACATGTGAAAGATTATAATTAACAATACTCAGATGGTTCAAACAAAATCGAAAAAAGTGAAATTGACATGTTTGATGATTCTTACGTGGTTAGTACTACAAAATTAAAATGAGGACAAAATTCCTCACATTGTTAAAACTTGAAAACATTTAAGGAAAATACTTACACAATTTAAATATGGAATAAAGTTATATATGTAAAATCAAACTGAATTTTAGATTCCTAAATATTAAAAGTTTCTACCTAGTTCAAATAAGGAAGAATTTAATAAATAACAATTATCTGATTTTTAAAGTCCTAAATATTAGGAAAATAAGTAAATAACAATTACAAATTTGTCCAATATGAAATTTATTTTTAAAGGGTAAAAAGGGGGAATGACATACGCTAAGGGCGTTCATGCTTTTAATATAGTACTAGTCTTAGGATACGCGCGTTGCGCGTGTATTTTAGTTCCAATGAATAAATTATTTTTAAAAATCTCATAAACATTATTAAAATTATGTTTGAGTTATAAATTAAAAGTGTAATTAAATAAATTAATATTGAAATTTTTGGAGTAAGAGCACGAAATAGATTGCGTCCTGTCTTAGTTTTTGGGGTGTGGCCATCTGCATAGCTGTGGGAGTAATATTTTTCAATTTTGGTTCCCTAATATTTAGAACACTCGTAGAAATCCAAAACATCTCTGAGTCTCAGGTACCAAATTTTGCATCTTTCTAACACAAAAGTATTAGCAAAACACAATCTGTCCATCTTATTATGCCTACTAAACTATAATAAAACATCATCATAAAAATTTCTTAGAAGCTTTCTAATATAATTTCAAAAATAAAAGTACGTGAACTCCAAGATGATGGGTTATAATGCATTAATCTTGAAATACATGCCTAAAAACAAGGCAAATAAATTAAAGATTGGGTATAATATAAATTACTTTTGTATTATAATCAAAGTTCTAACAATATACGCGAATGAAAAAGTCAAGTACTAATACAAGTATATACATGCAAAACAAAACAGCTAATACAAAACTTTTTCCTTAGAAAAAAAACTTGGAATGTTGCTGCTAGAACAGGCGAAGTTTGACGATTAATGTAACGACCCGACCGGTCGTTTTGAGCTTTAGCGCGTCGTTCGGCGGTTTGAGACCTTGAATAGTTTTACTTCAGGTATTATAACTTGCGCGCGCGGTCGTAATTAAATTTCGGGAAGCTCAGAGTTGATTTGGAAAGGAAACTCTCATTTCAGAAGCTTTAAGTTGGAAGAATTGATTGCGGGTTGATTTTGAGTAAACGACTTCGGAATCGAGATTTGAAGGTTCCAACAGGTTCGTATGATGATTTTGGACTTGGGCGTATGTCTGGATCGGGTTTTGAATGACCCGGGAGCGTTTCGGCACCTATTGTGGAAAGTTGGCATTTTGGAAGGATTTCATAAATTTGGGTTGAAGTGCATTTCAATGTTATCGATATCCATTTAGAATTCCGAGTCTGGGAATAGCTCTGTATGGTAATTCTGGTATTAGGAGCGCGTCCGGAAGTGGATTCGGAGGTCCGTAAATCGTTTCGGGATCATTTGCCGAAAAATGAAAATTTGAAGGATTTTGGAAAGTTTGACCCGGAGTGGACTTTTTGATATTGGGGTCGAATTCCGATTTCGGAAATTGAAGTAGGTCCGTAATGTCAATTACAACTTGTCTGCAAAATTTGAGGTCAATCGGACGTGATTTGATAGGTTTCGACATCGAAGGTAGAAGTTTGAAGTTCTAAAGTTCATTAAGCTTGAATTGTGATGCGATTCATGACTTTGATATTGTTTGATGTGATTTGAGGCCTCGAGCAGGTCCGTGTTATATTATGGGACTGGTCTGTATGATTTGGACTGGGTCCCGGGGGCCTCGGGTGTAGTTTGGGATGGTTTCGGATCATTTCGGGCTCTTTTGGACTGTTGTTGCTAGTGTCTGGTGTCCTTCTTCGCTAACGCGAAGGAAGTCCCGCGTTCGCATAGAGAAAATTGTGAGGCTGCTGGGTTGGCCTTCGCGAACACGGCCAAGGTGACGCGAACGCAAAGAAGAAAGGGGGAGATGGGCCTAAGGCCATTTGGGCTACGCGAACGCGTAGAAGGGAAAGCGAACGCGAACGCGAGGGGTTTGGGCAGCTGGCCTTCGCGAACGCGATCAGAGTGTCGCGAACACGGAGAGAGATTTCTGGGCATGAGGTTGTTGAGCCTCGCGAACACGAGGGATGTGCCGCGTTCGCGAAGAAGGGTCGCCTGGGTAGTGAGGTTTTTAAAAAACGGGATTTGGCCATTTTCCTCCATTTTTTCATTTGGTTGGACGATTTTTGGAGCTCTTGGAAGGGAGATTTTCGTCATCTATGTCAAGGTAAGTGATTCCCACCTATTGCAAGTTAAATACTTGGATTATATATGGATTTAGACTTGAAAATTTGTGAAGATTTGAGATTTTGAAGAAAAATCTAGAAATTAGTATTTTTGAATTTTGACCACGAAATTGGACATGGAACTTGAAATAAATTATATATTTGAGTTCGTGGTGTTATTGGTAAATCTTGAATTGGTTGTTTAATGTATTTTTCTCTTTTGTGGAGTGGGCCGAACGCCTCGGTAGTAGATAGATGCATCTATGGTTCGTGCCGTTCGACCCTCGGCAGTGCAAAGTTTAAATATTATGTTGGATCGGGTCGTACGACCTCGGCATAATTTGCGCATGATAAATCTTTGGAACCAATTATAATTGATATTGCTTCTTTGGCTTGAGATATAAATTGTTAAATGATAAAAATTAATTTGAGAAGATCTATTAGTAAAAAGAATTGTTGATTATTTTTTGTTATTGAATCATCAGCTATGTTATGTATTCCATGCTTAAATATAAGATTGGAATTTTATTGTTGGTCCATAGTAAGTGTCGGAGTCGACCCCTCGTCACTACTTCTTCGAGGTTAAACGGGATATTTATTGGGTACGCGTTGATTTACATACTCATACTACACTTTCTGTACATTTTGTGCAGGTACATATATATTTAGTGGCCTTGTGGGCGCAGAGGCGCGGTTATTGCGGGGACTTAGGTGAGCTGCATTCTATATTACGATCCGCAGTCAACAGAGTCTCCTTCAGAGTATTTATATTTCTCCTGTCCAAATTTGTATTCCGGACAGATGTTGTATTTTATTTTATATTCCTAGTTGAGGCTCATGCACTTGTGACACCGGATTTTGGGGTGATTATGGGTTGTTCTGTATTGAATTGTTAAAAATATTATTATTTTCTCTGTAAATCCCATCTTTTACTATTTAATTGAAGGAAATATGATTTCAAAAATATTAAAATGAGAACCAAATTAAGTATTTATTTTTGGCTTGCCTGATAGCGGTGTCCGGCGCTATCACGGCCTTTAATGGATTTTGGGTAGTGACAATTAAACTATGAAATTGTAGTTTCTTTTATATATAGAAATATTTGGGTATATAATTCAAAATAAGAACGAATTTATATAAAATAAATTTGTGTACAGTTCAAATAGACAAAGAAAAATTTACCAAATAATAAGGACTCAGTAACAAAAAAGAAGTCAAAACAACTCGTCTTTTCACCATGTTTTTTTACGGAAAATTACTCCTTTAAAATTTTACCAAATAATAAAAACTCCTAACAAAAAATCAAAAAACAAAAATGTGTGAGAATTAGCAAAACGTAGGGAGTTGAACGAAGAGGCGAAATTTAGGCAAACTTTTATTAACTTTCCTAGACCGTTAATAATAAGAGAATAATTAATAACTATTCTTAAACTATGTGGAATTAATTAAATGACTATTTCTAAATATTAATAAAATAATCAATTATTATGTTGTCCAATGTGAACTTTATATTTTAAAGGGTAAAAAAGGCGAACGGCATTTCGCTAAAGGCCTTCCTGCTTTTAGATAGATAGATATAGATAATAGATATAGATATAAATAGAAATATCGCTTAATCCTTAGCATTATCTATTTTTTTTTTGTTTTTTTGTTTTTTTGGATTTAGCCAATGTAATAGAGGTAGAATTTGCAATGAAAATTACTATATATTTTTCTTTTCGAAAGATAAAAGAAGAAAAAAAGAAAGAACAATAACAAAAATGCACATTGGAGACTTGTATTACATATGTTGCATTCTCTCTTCCTCAATTTCATGTTTAAATTTTCCATTCTTCAAGTCTCCTCATATGTTGTAATGCTTACAGTCGTCAACACTTCATCAGAGTTAAATTTAAAATTTAATATCATCAATAAAAATTGTCTTCGCCTTCTTCTCTGTTCCTTCCTCGTCGCTGTCAATGTATACTTTGCTTGTGAATTGAACAACCGTCAAATACATTTACTTCTATTCAAATTGAAATTTATCTAGCAAATGATTGTGTTTATCTTTAAAACGGATAACAATTGAATTTATACGCGGTTTTAAGGATATGTGATTTAATTCAATACAAGTGATTGATGACATTAGATTAAGCAAATAAAAGACGTAATAAATGACCAAACCAATGATAAGAATGAGCCCGAGCTCGGTTAATGACTTGACGAGGAGCCTGTCTTTCGGTCCCGAGCTAACACTTATGATGAACTTATGAACAAGAACAAGAACTTTGAATAGCTTTAGAAACAGAAGTATATTGCTTTGATATGCGTGTTACAGTGTCCCTAATGAATAATTAGCTTTCCCTTTATATAGTAGGGGCGTTTTACCTTAAGTACAATTCTAAGAAAGGTAAAAATCTTCATTTTCGCTAATCACTGATTTTCTATCGATATGGGTCGAGATCCACACCGTGATATCCGGCTGGGCACGGACATTACGGCCCTTTGTTAGTCGTGTGCGGTTGTTTGGTAATGCTCTTCGAAGTCTTGGGACTCCAACCGGACCCAGAGGACGTGGTTCCCATGCCCCCGAGGGCAGGCGTTTTGCTCGAGCCCCGATACGAGGGGCTCCTCGCTCTGACTCCGCTTCCTTACGGTCACGTCCCTGCTCCGTTTGTCTCATCGGGAAATCGGGGTGCTCAGCGGACTCGGTTTTACCCGTATACAGATAGTCCGCTCGTTTCTCAGAGAGTAGGCTTGCCGAAACGATGGGAAACAACAGATGTCTCTGATTCTTTCCTTCGTACGTTACGACGAGAGAGCCGAAACGTCCCATCAGTCGCGTCGTTCTGACTTCAAACACGTGTCGCTCATCGGCCAGTTGCCCCCGAATGTGAAGCGTTGGCTGTTTCGCTATAAAAGCTTCCTCCCTTTGTTCTTTTTCTACTTTTCGGCTAAATTATTACCTTCGAGCTTTCCGGCCATCATCAAACCTTCTTCAAACCTTCATATCTTCATCCCTGTTCTTCAATTGTCATAGTGATTTCCATATTTTTACCCAGGTTTTCTTTAAATCTTCATACTGTATTCTTCATCTTCAAAACCTGTTTTTTCAAAACTTTTCATTCTTTCTTCGAATTTTCAAACCTTCCCCCAGATAACAATGGCCAAAACATCGAAATCCGTTCCTCAACAAGTTGCCTCTTCATCTTCTGAACTAGCCACTGGTACTGAAGTGGTTGCCCCTGAAGTAGTCACCCTCTAAATGGCTTCCCCCGATGTGGTTGATAACGAACCGGCCCCCGAGCCTCCCTTGAAAGAGTTCATTCCCGGGGGCTGCTCAATTGCAGACGACATTAAAGTCGAGAAGCCCTCGCGCAAACAGGACCGGGGCGAAGGAGTCTCGAGGTACATATGCTCCGTGACTGAAGACGATCTTCCCATAGTTCGAATGGACTGCAGTTAGGAGGGTAAAGACGTAGTAGTCCCCGGGCCCGAGGACGCCATTACTACCCACGTGGAGGGATACTTAAGTGTTTATACTTACCCCTTCACACTAGGTCAGGTAGACCCGATCGTTCTTAACTTTTGCAAGAGGTACAAGGTGTGCCTCGGGCAAATTCATCCATCATTGTGGAGGATCGTGATCCTCCTCCGCTACTTCGTGAATAAGACCGAGTCTCGACGGTTCACGATCAGCCACCTGCTTCGATTATACAGTCCCCGAATGTTCCGAGAGGGACTGATCAGGCTTACTCGCTGGGCCAGCAAGGCGCTCTTTTCGAGTATCGATGAAGATCGAGACCGGGGCTGGCAGCGACGCTTCGTCCGAGTGAAAACCAAGGATTCGATCCCCTCCGAATATATGCCATTCCCTGAGAAGTGGAATGTGTCTCGTAAATGCAATCTCTCTTTAAACATCAAAATTCTTTTTCTTCAATTTCTTTCTTCTCATTCATGCTTGTGGTTGTGCAGTTGTCGCTCGGGTTCTGAATGCGGTTCCCCGGCTAAAGGAATGGATCGAGAGCATCGGTACTCAGATGTCATACTTTAAGCGCACATGGAGCGGACTCTCGAAGGGCTGATGGGAATCCCATTCTCATGATAAGGCCTATTTCTGAATAGCCAATACCATGTTTCTATCTTTTATTACACTAAAACCTCTTCCCTTTTGTTAATGCAGGTTTGTTTAAGACCACTGAATTTAGGCCTTCGGAAGGGGACGAGGATGTGCCCCTGTCCGTTGCTCCCTCCATTCCAACAACGAAGGGAAAGAAGAAAAGGAAGAGAAAACCCTCGGGCTCCCCGGGCTCCGAGGTGAAGAAACCAAAGAAAAGGGTGCTCCGCAAGCCGAGGAGGGGCTCCAGTTCCCGGGCGCCAGATTCCGACTCCCTTCTCCGACTTAGGGATGAGCCGGAGGATGAACCTATTTTTGTTAACCCATAAGATGACTTATCCCGGGGAATTATAGGCATCCGAGGGGGAGACTCATTAGATCGACCCCCCTCCAACTCAAAAGATGTGGATACCCGGGGTGAAACTCCCCAGGATGCCGGCTCTGCTCCAAAGGAAGTGCCCGGTATAACTGCGATCTCGAGGACGCTTTCCTACACTGAGTCCATGCTCGTGGAGTTGTAACACCCCAAAAAATTTCGAAATACTTAAGTGTAAAGCCCCGTACAATTTCGCAAATGAATTCAAGGTTTCGTAGTGCCGGAGTAGGCGTACGTTTGAACAATGCACTGAGGGATAAAGGAAAATATTTGGCAGAGAAATGCTTTTCTGTGGTCCATTATGCGACCGCAGAATCACTCTGCGGGCCGCATAATGGCCGCAGAGTGAGGTAGGAAAGGGGCAGTTTTGGATGCCATTCTGCGGTTGACTATGCGACCGCAGAACTGTTCTGCGGTTCATTATGCGACTGCAGAACAGGTCTGCGGGCCGCATAGTGACAGCAAACCCAGGCAAATTTTCCCCCAGTATGTGGCCCTGTGAAGCATGTATTGTGTTTTCTGGATGCTTGGCAGTTTTTGGGTAGTCCTATTTATGGTGGAGACTCTATTTAAATTTCCAGAAACCCTTTAGAGATAGTTCCATTCCATGCAGACCCTACATTCGAGGACGAATGTTCCTAAGGGGGGAGGATGTTGCGCCTCGCATTTTTAATACGTTAAGTTACACCGTGAATTCGTTGTCGTAAGCTCGGAGAGCTAAGCTATTCCTAAGTTTATAAGTTATTATGACTATGTTTAGTAATCTATACATTAGCCTTACCTGTACGGGTTAAATGAATTGAAGCGAGTGAATTTCTATGAAATTTCGAACTTATGGGGTGACTTACGTACTGTACATTGGAGGTACGGGCTGATGTTACAACCCGTACTTTTGGGGTAATACTAGGAGTTCTTAACATTCTAAGAAGGTTATTTTATGAGGTATTTGAATCGAATAATAGTCGTATATTAAGTGTTGAAGTCAAGCAAGTTGTAAAACAAACGTCGGCAAACGTTATCGCAAGTTATGTTCATAAGTTTACTGAAATTAGGGTTTGGTGTTACTAAGATTTTTTCTCAATATACTTGGAGTTACGGGGTGATCCACCAAAAAAATTAAAGTTTTCCAATGTATTAAATCATTCATCGATACGACATCGGGTAGGGAGATATGTGCATTTTAGCTGGACTGCGCAGGCAGCCCCTTTGGGACCCATATAGGCGGTGGAAATTGTTTTTGATGTTATAAAGCGGGTCAGCCCGTACCCCACCTAATGTTTCATCTTAAATAGAACCTTAAGCTTCCTAACGGCTCCCAAAGCATCTCCCTATCATTCAAGAAAATCCTACCAAGGGTTTGAGGTAATTCTTCCTTCGGAAAGATCGTAGTACTCATCTAAGCTTGTTATTTTCTTATTGTAGTTGATTTGTGGACTCCTTCAAGTTGAAGTAAGCTCAAGTTAGGGGGTGTTCTTGTCAATTAAGGTAAGAAGTCCTTCTTCTACATGTATTTGAGCATATCTAAGTCTTGGTTAAGTTGTCGAAGTGAGAACTTGTGGAATCGGCCATCGGAAAGTCATATATAGCTTGCTATATTTGCTCGACTATTGTGGAGTTGCTTATATGTTGTCTTATGGATAGAAATAATGAAGTAATACTTGAATATGTTGTATTTATTGTTTCTATGTACCTTGAAAGAAAGAAGGGCTTAAAGTATAGCTTCACTAGTTGTAACTCGAGCTTGTCACTCGACATATCATTTGTGTTGGTTGAAGAGATAAATGTGTAGTTGCTAATTGTTGTGATTGTTATTGTTGGAAACCTGAGGATTGTAAAAGAAACTGGGGAGATGATGCCCGTTTTATTATAGAATAAGCTTGTCGTTTGATATATGATAGTTGTATCATTTGTAGCTTTACGATAGCGTCATTATCATTGATTGTAGATTGAGGCGCTGCTCAAGTTAAGCGTATTGAGTTGTTGAACAATTGACGAAAGGTATGCTAAGGCTATTTCTCTTTTTTTGATGGTATGAATCCATGGTTAAGTAAGCTTCGAACATAGTATACCCTGGAAAAGTCATTCGTAAATAATCCATGTTGTTTTATTCCATCTTGCTCATGATGTAGCTATCCTTTGTTGGGAATTCCTATTCAGTAGCATTGTACCATGTCTGATTGAGAATAGAGAGTATACATGTGTCATTTACTGTATTACTATTAGGTTGCGGAGCTAGACAGATGCCTTCGGGGCTATACATATAAACACTGAGTCCTATATGAGGCCGGATAATTTATTTCGGTATTACTTATATGATATGAGTCAAAGACGAGCAAGTATGTTTCCAATTATCATTGACTCCTCAAATTACATTCAGTATATCATGTATATTAATGCAGTTTCAATTTCAATTATTTAGTTGACCTACATGCTCGGTGCATTGTACTGATGCCCCTTTTACCGGGCACTGCATTTTATGCTTGTAGGTCCTAACACTGTATTCTGTAGAGGCTTATAGACATGCCCTGTGAGTACAGATGTCAGCATTGTGTCCTTATCGGTCCTTGTATGTATTCTTTTTTGATTGTATGGGTTAACATTACTCATGATGGCCTTGTCGGCCTGTATGTGTGTGTGTGTGTGTGTGTGTGTGTATATATATATATATATATATATACACACACATATACATATACAGAGAGAGAGAGTGTTTGGGTTGCTTCCCATTCAATTGAGATTAGTTGTTCATTCCTCAGATTTTTTATAGCCTTGCCGGCCTAAGATATTACATAACGGTATACAGTTGTTTTATAGCCTTGCCGGCCTAAGATATTACATAACGGTATACAGTTGTCTTTGTCGGCCTAAGATATTACATAACGGTATACAGTTGTCTTTGTCGGCCTAAGAAGCCATATATGTTCAGATAACACAAGTTTCAGTTGGTACGCTCGCTCAAGTAAGGCACCGGGTGCCGGTCTCGCCTCCCCTAAGATCCTTTGTGAGTTACCAGTTAATTGGAGAGAAGTATGGACAGAAAAGAGTCGGTTCTCTATTGGTCCTAAAGGAATTCATTAAAATATTTGTAATAGAATTACTGTCTACCACTCAACAAGCCAAAAATTGGTTAGTGGAATTAAATACGACTCATAATCGGTTCGTAATTCTTACAGAACACAAGAAAATATAGAAACTGTTTTAGGTATATACTACTGCAGAATTTGATTAGTAACTTTACACAAATTTACAAGCTATGTCAGTGATGTATTCTTCTTCATTTGGTTGTTGCATCAGGTGAAATATAGTCTGGTATAGTCGTGGAAATCTTGGAATCTCCTGGTTTAATCAACCCAGTGTCAAAAAGATTTGTTCCCCATTCTTGTCTTCTGGTACACTGCCAACAGTATTCCCACCTATTCTCAACTAAATCGGGCTAAAACTCTTTTCAACTCGAATAGTCAATCCTTCCTGATTGCAGCTAACGTCCAGCATAACTCGAAGGGCTTAAGTTGTTGCCTCCATGGAAATCACTTAGAAGTTTCAGTCAATAATCTTCTCACCGGTCGAAAAGGCATTCCAAACTACAGTTCCAACCAAGTAAAGCCCAACTGAAACCTTAAAGACATCATCCCAAGAACCTGAGGAGCCAGACAACATAAAATAAATTTATTAAATGCACACATGCTTTTGAAGGGCGAAATGTCATTATTAGGTTTCAAAGACTCTAAATACTGTTCTAGCATGACAGCAGTTGAAGTGCAGTTGAAGTGCCCTACTGAACAAACTTGACACTGCAACACGATTAAGATCATTCTGTAGCTTCTGAAAGAGCTAATGCTTTGGGTAAACTATGTTTCTAAGATGGTAGTCTTGATCAGCTGAAAGCAACTCTACTCATTAATAACAAGAACAGGTGAAACTCAAATAATCTAATTTTCACCAAGTATATCTAAGCATGTGACCATGACTATATATCATGTGAAGCAGTAGGGTAAAAGAAACTTGATCATAATCACCTAAATAACTGGTTGTTGAACGAATAATTTACAGATAATCACTGAACGCATAATTAAAAGCAATTATTAAGCAATTATTATTTAAAGCATTGATTTACTAAAAAGAAATTTTTGAAATCAGGTGAAATTAAAACCAGAAAGCCCATTAATCTGTTTACCCCACGCAGTTAGTGACATCTTAGAAGATCTTGGTAGCACGGTGGACAAAAAGGTCAAACTATCACAGGTCGTTCCCACTGGCACTACCGCCATAAATAAAGAATATAGGCCATCAATTTTGAAGCACAGGCAGCCCAAAATTATCCGAGACTAAAATGTGAAGGATGAAGGATACCATGTTGCAAGATGTAACCAGTTGCTGCTGTGCCAAAAACTCCAGCCAGCACCCCAGCAGTATTGGATAGTCCAAGTAGTACTCCCTGCAAACATATCATACATTACTCATGTTACCCACAGTATGATATACTATTTATACTAGTGTGCAGTAATAACACATCATAAACAATCCCTTCTTTCAGAACATAAGGTAATTCAAATGGTTACTCCCGGACAGTGGTGGCAAATGGGCGGGTTGGGTCGGATTTGGGCGGGTTAAAAATGGGTTGGGTCTCAACCCGCCCATGTTTCATGCGGGTAAAAAACGGGTTGGGTGTCAAATGGACGGGTTTAATATGGGTTAACCCATATTATATAAGTGTAATATTTTTTCAAGTGCAATTTATAATTTTTCTTTGACATAATCTTAACTGGAATAATATATACTCTTCTACTAATAATAAATGAAAAGAAAATACTTTTTCTAAATTATGAAAAGAAAATATTCATTTTGTTAAAATGAAAGAAAATATTTTTTCTACATTATTTTGTTGAAATGAAAGAAAATATTTTTCTACATCATGAAAAGAAAGTACTTTTTTTGTTGAAATGAAAGAAAATATTTTTTTTACATCATGAAAAGAAAATACTCATTTTGTTGAAATAAAAAAGAAAGTACTCTATTTACAACATGAAAAGAAAGTACCAATAATAATATTTCTATTTAGGGTGGGGGTGGGGGTGAGGTGAAAAACTATACATATTTGCTTCTACTTCTTAAACTATTTTTGGTATTCAAGTATGCATCTAGAAAGAACAAGAATGTTAAACAATGGTAAACAATACTAACAATGTTAGAAGGAAAAACAATACTCACACAGTCAACTATAGTGAGAAGAAACTTACGAAAGAAGAGGAGTTGGAATACCCTTATAGCATTTTCAGTTTAAAAATATCATGTATTTTGAGTGAGTAAAAGTTGGAAGATAACCCACTAGGCTAACCCATATTTTACCCACATTTTACCCATGAATACCCATATTTCTATGGGTTGAATATGAGTTGAAGCCCAAGCTTTACCCAACTTAATATCTTAAATATCACTCATCCAACAATAACATAGCCAGTATTATCCCACACCGTGGGATCTGGGGAGGGTAGTGTGCACGCCAGTGTTATCAAAGGCGAAAAGCGCAAAAAAGCTCTAAGATCCGTTGGGGCTTTAAGCGCAAAGTGCAAATAAAGCGTAGGCTTTAATGAACAAAGGCGCAACTAGAGAAAAAGTAAAAATATGTATATGTAGTCCAAGACTAATAGTTATAAGCATGAATAACAAATATATGGACAAAGAAATTGAAAAAAATTACAATAAAGTGAAATATCAAATGTTTAATGTCGCATTTTCAGGATTACACTCATTGGGGCAAGGAAAAGTATGCCTTAGAGCCTTGATGCGACACTAAAGCGCCCACAAAGCGAATCGAAGCACTCAACATGTTTTAAGCCTCGCTTCAGGGCTTAAGCGCGCTTTAAGCGTGCCTTTGACAACACTGGTGTACGCAGACCTTACCCCTACCTTGTGAGGATAGCGAGGATGTTTCCAATAGATCCTCGGCTCTGGATAGTATAAGTACCACATTAATGAAAATATAGGCAAGAAGGGACAGTACCAAAAAGTCATATAAAAGCAGAATAAAACAACAAGACAGTAAGGTGATCAACAATGAAAGAAAACAACGATTAGTCATAAAAACCTACTACCAACAGAAAGTGAGAATGCGCGCCAATACTACTGTTATGAACACTCTACACTACCTACTCTACTACCCTAATCCTCGACCTCCATACCTTCCTATCAAGGGTCAACCCACTTAAATATCACTCATCCAACCCACTAAAATATGAGCAGATTGGGCTGGTTGACAAAATATGGGCTCATTTTGCCGGCACTACTCCCCGATATTGTTTAAAGCTCATTGGACATTAAGAAAGACCAGCAAGAAGGAGAAAGAAGAAAAGGTAATACTCACAGAATACCGTGGAGCTATATCCTGATGGTTTGAATACAAACCAGATTGTGAAAAAGCATCACTTCCCTGTTTCAAGAATGAAAAAGAAGTCAAGGGCGGCAGCATTTAAGCTGAAGCAAGAAGAGATTACATGCCATCAACTACAACAAATATTGACGGAAATCTGAACAATGCAATATTATTAATTCAACTTTTTCAATATTTCCTCCTTGTTAGCACTACTCTATCCATTCACATGAAACAGAACATTCCACAGTGTTAACTCATAAGCAGGCTGACAGACGGTATTTCCTAAAGACTAGAGAGAGGAGGGGATCTATGGCATCATTTCACATGTCGTACTAGTTATATATCACCAGTTTTCTTCCCTTTTTTTCTTAAATCAAGTACATCACCAGTTTTCACTTTTCACAGTTGAAGAATATCAAACGGTTGCTGGAATCATTATAGTTGTTCAATATAAGAAGACAAACCTGACTGCATGACATACAAAGAACTGCCATTGCAGGAGAGTCAACATGGCTCAACTGGGTTAAAAAGAAAGCAGGTCCAAGAAATCCTATTGTTTGCATAATCTGCAACAATGATCAAAAGAATTCAAAAAACTGGTCTTAACATTTTACATAGGTGCATTTTCTTTATATATACAGCCACTGCTATTTCAAAAACTGGGAAGGAGATAATACATTGACTTTAGCATAGGATGGCCATATACTAAATATGGAAGCATTTTAAGACTAGGAAGCCATGCAAAGAAAACTAAATTATTGGAGTCAAAATTACCTTCTCTGTCTGAGGGCAGCCACGTAAAGTTGAACAGGCAGACATTAATGTGTCACGACTCTAAATAAGAATAATTGTGCTCAGAGGTATCTTTAGAAAATAAATAAAATAGGGTATTGAGCATCTCAAGATCTACACTGAACACTGAAGTGCAATAACATCAACCAACAAGGGTTATGGTGGAGTAGTAAGTACTCCTTCATCCTTAACCAGAGGTCTCGGGTTCGAGCCCTAGGTATAATGTTGCCTTTGTTAGAGCACTTACCCCCCAATGTGAGACTTCCGGGCACGAATCCAAATTTAGTCGGGCCACAATACGGGTACCGGATACCAGGTGGATAACCAGAAAAAAAAAATAAAAGAAGAAGTGCAATGACATCAATAAAGGTGTGTAGTACCTTTCTAACTACAGTCACTGATACGCCTTTCCTCACCAGGGAATCTGCAATCCACCCACCAATATTTGCAGAGATTGCCATTGTGAGCCATGGCAAGACAGCAAAAAGTCCTGATTCTGTAAGATTAAACTTTAATACCTGCAGTAGAAATGCTTAAACAAGTTTAATAACAGTAAAAAGACAATATAGTTTTGACCATCTCTTAGTAAAAATAATTTAATGGTAGAAATCATTAAATGTGGCATGACGATTAAGCATCACGGTTGATGATTTAGAGCCTGTTTGGCCAAGCTTCTGGGAGGCTAGAAGTTCTTTTTTTGTCAGAAAAAGTACTTTTTTGAAAATTTGATGTGTTTGGCCAAGATGGAGAAGTGCTTTTGAGCAGCAGAAGTAGTTTTTCTGTTTTTGGGAAGAAGCTCCAAATTCTAGCTTCTTCCAAGAAACAGAAGCAGAAAATTAATTATTTTAAAACAAAAGTGTCCTTACTATAAATTTATATTTTTCAAGTTATCCTTCATTAATTTAGATTTTTTCTTTTCCTTTTTTGTTTCAACCATCCCTTTTTATTTATTTTATTTCCATCGTATTTTTATTCTCCTTTTCTTATTCTTCTTTGAAATAGTATCTCCATTATAAATAGATCTCTTCTTTTATATTGGATTAATTAATTAGATTTTTAATTTATACTGAATGATTATATTTAGAGATATTTAAATTATTACATAGACAACAAGTAATACTAGATACCTAATATTGTTGCTTTGGATAACTATATTTTAATATTTCTTAAAATCTTTAATATACATTTTTACTTTATGTTTTACATTCTAATTAAATAAAAAAAATTAATTAAATTTTTATAATAAATATGTAAATTAATTTTTCTCTTTTAAATAATATACTAGTTGTAAACTCAACATTTACTGTCCTTTTTTGTAATTTGACATTCAAAAGTACTTTTTGAAAAAAATATCCAAACGCACTTTTCTTATCAAATATTGAAAAAAGTACTTCTCAAATAAATTGGCCAAATACAAACTGTAACTCTAAAAAAATACTTTTTTGGAAAGCACTTTTCAAAATAAGTAGTTTTTAGCAGCTTGGCCAAACAGGCTCTTAGCGATGGACAAGACTCTGATCCTATTCAAGATATTGACAGTGACCCGTAAGAAGGAAGAAGTCATGTGAATTTCCTACCCTCAGTCCTTGCTCTCTCAAACTCTACACAACCATCCTTCCTATACCCATCCTTCTTTGCTTTTTATCCTTCTGTTTACAACCTTAAAATCATCGGACTTCTTTCTCGCATTGCATAAGTAAATCAATTGAATCCCTCCACCCCCACACACAAAAAGAAAAACAATATACCACATATCTCCATATCGAGCACCGATAACTTACCTTTCAACATACACTACAAGTTCAAGGACACATTCACCTCTAAGGTTTACATTATTTTCCAATACCTAGTGCAAAATATAATTACAAAAAAGCCAAATACATATACAAACCCTTAAACTTGTCACAAAATTTTATTTAGACACTTCAACTGAGCCTATAACCTATTGAACACTTAAAATAATGTAAAAGTGTGTCTATTGAACACGAAAAATTCAGTCCCAGCAAAGAAACAAGTGTGTGAAGCTCAATCACGCTTACGTGGCAAGGTAACCAATGAAAGATAGCCACGTCAATAAAAAAGATGCACATTATCTCTTTAGACCGGTCCAACACCTACCCCTCCTCTTCTCCCTCCACAACAACCTTGACCCACCGCCTCTGGCCCACCACCTCTGGCCTCTACATCTTCTACCTACTTCCTTCTCAAGCACCACAAGCACCACCATACCACAACCGGTGCACAAAGCATTTCGCGTTCACGCAGGGTGCGAGGAAGGGCCGCACACCAAGGGGTATAATGTAAGCAGCCTACCATGATGCAAGCATCAATGGCGGATTCCATGGCTCGAACCCGTGAGCTTTACGGTTGCAACCACCACATGAAAATCACAACTTTCCTTTTGAAACTTATAGTGAAAAGTTTTAAATAATACAGCACACTATAATCACTTCTAATAAAACAAAACTCAAACACCAAATTGGGTCATCATGCCACTGATGGCTTTCCTGATTATCAAATTCAGATTAACCCACAAATTCGTCAGATCACTTCTCTCGTCATTTAGCATCGACATGCCATATCCCCTTCAGTTCTAGGTGCCCCCACTCCCTATTGCACCCTTGGACTGACGCCGTCGCATCCCAACACCCGCCTCTGTGTTCTCGGCCAACTAGTAAATATTAAAATAACCTTTAAAGTAAAGCTTAAAATAAAATCAGTTACTATAGTAACGAACAACTCCATCGTCATTAACACTAAAGCTTTGACCGGAAAACATGACCCCCAGTCTATGTCGCCGGAAGATACAGAGGACCCACGAAGGGGTTGGACAACCTTAGATGCTAGTGTTTAGTAAAAATCTTATCTTTAAAAATTTTGAGGTTTTATCTTTGAAGAGAATCTGTAGGAAACCAGCATTGAGAAATTAAAATGGAAGATAAAGGAGAAAGTCAAAGGAAAAAAATATTTGAAAAAAGAAACATTTCAGTTATTCACGGCTTCACGCGCTTGACTCCAGGTGAGATTCGCTAATTGTGCCATGTAAGAGTAAGGTGTTCAGTAGACACACTTTGATAGTAATTTGAGTGTTCAACAAGTAATTGGCTTAGTTGAGGTGTCTAAATGAAATTTCGTGACAAGTTATGTATTTGGACTTACAAAAATCTACCATAAAAGGTAGAGTGTATTTTTACTGCCTAAACTCTCCAACCTTATTCTTGAAGATAGATGTTGAACCTTTGATCTTGGTCAATTGTAATGTGTTCATGAACCAAATCAATGCACTGGGACCTAATATCATATAATAGTAAAAAAGATGTCAAACATTTATCTCCACTATATCTCTTGGTTTGGCAACTTTCTCGTGAAGAAGTTTTTCATAAGTTTATAGCTTATTTAAGAATAAGAAAAGTTCATGTTTACACCAAAATTACATTTTTTTAGCAATTATTGTAAGTCATAATTATGTAGAAAGCAAATGAAGCAACATTACGAAAGTGAAAGTACTACCTGGTGATAATACGTTGGCATCCAGGTAAGAAGAATAAACGTCCCCCAGTTGTGACAGAAATGAGACACTATCAAGGCCCATACAGGTGGTTTTGACAGAATCAATTTCCAAGGGATTGATTTAACAGGTTCCTTGGAAACACTGCTACTAAGAATAAGCTTCTTTTCTTCAGGCCGCAGCTCAGGATCATCAAGGGGTGAACTGTATGCCTACATGAAAATTATCTGACATGGATAAGCAGCACTACTTATAGCCTACCAGGAAATTCCGAGTTTATGAATAGTAAGATTTTGCACGATGTGGTTTGTTGGCTGAGAATGTCTAGGATCAAACAGAGTGGTTTCTTTACAAATGAAGTTAAAGCATTCAATATACGCAACCACGGAGCTTTTGACAAATATATAGCACAACCTGAAACCATCTAGATGATCCTCATTGTTTGATAAACAGTCATCTTAATAAATGTTTCTTTTACAATCAAAAGAATATACAGATTAATATGTACCTTATTGAGCCACACTGCAAACCATACAGTGCCTAAAGAACCAAAAGAAAAGAAGACAGAAGGCCACCCAAAGTTGTGTATCAGCAATGGCGAAAATGCTAGTCCAGTCACAGATCCAAGATACATTCCACTGTAGACCAGTGCCAGAGATCTACTTCTTTCTGATACAGGAACCCATTTAGAGAGAATGTTATTCATTGCCGGCATTGCAACACCCTGGAAGCGATAAAGTCAAATCAGCTAATCAAGAAACAAGGAATTGAGTTATAATGCCAGATTATTCCAAACGAAAAGACCTCATTTGACCTCAAAATTAAATCAGCTTAGATCTCCCTTCGATGAGTTAAAAAGAAATTAAGAATGAAAAATGAACAGAACCAACCTCACCAATTCCCATGAAAGCTCGAACAACAAATAAGAAGGGCAATCCAAGCTTTGCAGCAATGGGCGTGAGAACTGTAGCAACAGACCACCACACTACCCCAAATCCTAAGACAGCTTTCCCACCAACAGTGTCTGCCCATATACCTCCTGCTATCTGGGCTTAATACCACATTTATTAAAAAATGAAATACAGAGGGGCCTCAAGTCTAATAAGTATAAAGGATCCACATTATGAGTTGCAAGACAATGTGAAATAAGAGAGCTAAATAAATAAAAATAAAAGGCAAGAACAAAAAAATGACACTTTCTATCTTTAAAATTCAGAAGCTTATTTTGATAAATCAGAATAAATAAATAAAACTACTAGCTAATGAGCAGAGTGAAGGCGGATATCCTACCTGAGTGAGAAGATAACCCCAGAAAAATGAAGACTGTATTAAACCAACAGTGGTAGGACCCCAGTGGTATTCGGATGCCATTGGAAGTATGGCGATACTCATGTTTACCTGCACAGCACAATCTGATTAAAGTTTCCAACTGAAAACCCACTAAAACGGAAAGGAAGAAATTAATCGCTTACTCTATCCATATTGCAAAGAAGAAAAGCGGAGAAACAAAGAAGCACAATAACCCATCGCTTTGGGAACTCTAAGCTATCTCCATCTTCTTTCTTTCTCAATAAAGCATCGGAGATGGGATCCTCGAACTTCAACGATTCTGACGACTCAGCAATTTTGAAGGGCTTTGACTTGACATCAGCCCCCGCCTTCCAACTATCATTATTCCTCCGAACCAACCCTTCCCCGTATCTGCTCCCAAACTGAAACAATCGAAATGCGCCCCTGCATTCGATCCCATTCCCAGTAGTGTAGTAACTGAAATTTCTTCCACGGATGTTGGAATTGCAATTTTTGGGAGGAGAGCAACTGTAGTGGGAGAGGAGAAATGCTTTCGCAGTCATAGCAGCGGAGAAGTAAAGCGATTTTTCTATTGCTGCTGATACGTATATAGTAGAAAAGGAAATTTGAAAGGCAAGATTTTTAACAACAGTTGGAAATGTGGTGGTGCTACTGCTAAATTGTTGTCACTTTCCACCAAAATAATTGTACGGGATATTTATGGGCACTGGTTCTGTTTCTTACACGTGTCATAAGATAGTATTCCTTAGGATAATGAGTTTCATTACTACTACGTCGTTGGTTTCTTTCCGAAAATGACACTTCATAGCCATTCTTTTAAAATAGTAGAAAACATATATATTTTTTGTACATTTTTAGTATATATATATACACTTATGTATGTCATATAAAAAAAATATTGTATACGTGTCACGACCCAAAAATTTACTAGTCATGATGGCACATAACCCAACCCGCTAGGTAAGCCAACTAATAACTAACCACTTCCAATAATATTTAACAAGACAATTAAGCAAATAAATTATCTGAATCTTATACATTACCCCGAGGACTGGTAGTATAAATCATGAGCTTCTAAGAATAGAATTTACAAAGCTGAAATGAAATAAATACAACGTCTGTTTGAAAAGTACATAAACAGAGTTTTATAGATCTAAAGCTACCACGAACAAGAGGCAGCTACAACCGGGACGCAGGTACATCTTCA